>JAQFYC010003634.1:0-20009 GCA_034694165.1 Tomocerus mixtus
AAGGTTACGAAAATTCAGAATTAGTGATAGTTATTTTATACATTCGATTCTTAAATGTTTTAATTGGCCATAAGTATGTCATCTCCCAAATAATATTTTGAACCACACAATTAAAAACTAAAAATAATTAATGGTGCAGCAATTCGTGACAATATCTCCGTTATGCAGAGGAGTATTACAATATCTTACTCCTTGTTAAGTACAGAAGTTACAAGTATTATTATTTTTAATTCACTTAAGTAGATTCAATGTTCTTGTTTGTTTTATTATGAGAAGTGCAGTACACTTTAATATGAAAATGTTTTTAACATCTAATTATGCATGGATTGTATTATTTTGCCATTTGCCTCGCAAAATATGTTTATCGAGCTGAATACATGGGTCCATAAATAATAAATCTTTATGGGTAGAATCTACGTAAGCGATAAAGGATAAAGAAGGAAAAGGAACATCACATCACAACTGTACTACACAGATAGATAGTATATTGATTAATGTTGGTTGTGTTGGCTATCGACATTCTATGTATATTATTGACATTTGGCTTATTAAATTCAATAATTATAATCCCTGTATATCTATAGACAGGCTCAAACCTATAACTCAACGTCACTCCAATTCGAAACGGAAAACATTCAACCTACTAAATATTTGAATTATTCGTTTTCCGGTTCAATTTTGGTGCTTAGGATAACAGTGAGAGTGAGACCATGGATAAAGATTAGAAGATGTTCCAAAAATACCGATGATTATAAATTTTCACTGCTAATATACCGAAATTAAAATTTTGCGATTTAAACCACAATTCCCCATGTCAAAATAATTCCCAATGTTCATTTTTTTGGCTTTACAAGTAGGCTTGAAATAATAATTCCCTAGGGAGACAATTTCGTAAAATACGGTAGTATTTTTTATAAAGTAAAGTTTATTCTTCAATTAAAATTGCATTTCAAAATTTTGGGGGTGGAAATAGCAGACCAAAAAACTAAAAATTGTCTGTGTTACAAGTTAGGACAACGTGTAAAAGTTTAGCATCAAATGTGTCAATGCTTCATTTTTGGCTACTGGGGTGCTGTGGAGCCAAGATGTTTCAAGATTAGATTGGCCCTGTCTATATACCAAGCACTACTGCATCGGTAATGCTAGGAAATGAACACGACAAGGCTAAACAAATACAAATTCAACATTGGTCACTGTAACAACATGGGACCAACAAAGTAGATATCAGAGTTTTGATCAAAGTCGACACACAAACTTGTCACTGTACTCACCATTTTGTTCTATTCTAAATAACTATTAAAAATAAAACTGAATATAAATTATTTCGTTTTGTGTCCTGGAATTATAATTATTATTTATTTAAGATCCCCCGTTAAAGGATATCAGTAGTAATTTTGCAAAGATATTAGTACAATGTTTTACGATTATCATTTATATTTCGTCAGTCTAATACTGATAATCGTATTTCGAATGGAATGTTTTGTCTGTGAGGAAGATATCCATATTACAATATCACCAAATGAATTACTAAACTTTGACCAAGTGGACGAACTGCTCAATGGACATGTTTGGGGAAGGATTCACACCGTCTACTCCTTTGAAAATCGATCGCTTGAAAATAAAATAAAAAAGAAGCATCCGACCTCAATACATCCTGGAAGATTCCCCTGTGGCGTAAATGAGATAAATTACGTCTTTGTACCTCCCATTAAAATAAACACGTGGATAAACTATTTTAATATGCAAAATCCCAATGTAGTAGTTGTCGTTCTAATCCCGAATACACATTACCCGCCTTGGTACAGTCTTGGTCTAAGCAAATTCACTGGAAAAATTTACTATGCCCACGATGTGAAGCGCAAGATCGAGAAATCGGATAAAACCACCAGAAAAGAGAAACAATACACAATTTGGTTTCCTTCAAGAAAGACACGAGATTGGGTACAATCTACATCAGAACTGTATGATGAAAATTCCCACAAAGAGTGGGAGGAACACAATAAAAACTTGTTTCAACAACCGGTTCAGTTTCTTCAAGACCAAAACACAATATCCACAGAATGCCTTCGCCTGCCTGTGTATAAGTTATTTGGTCCTGGAATGAAATGCGCCAATCAGCGTAAGCAATCTGCGATAATTATGTCCAAGGTCTACAATTTCACTTTAGAGTGGGAAAATCGCAGAAGCTATACATCGGACCCAAACAAGCCCGAAATTGTAGAAACAATTTGTCATTCTTACCCAGTTTATAAAGGAATTGAAATAGAATTACGCAGTATCAAAAAATCTCTGTTGTACTGTGACGCAATCAAATTAGAATCCTTTAGTCTGAGGATTTGGACGGATGAGTATTTCGATATGTGGATATGGATTCTCATGTGTGTTGGTTTTCCTCTTGGCTGCTTAGCATTCCGGAAGTCAAATTCCAAAAGATACAGAGAGATTTTCCCTGATTTGGTTTTTGATTCTCTTTCCATTTTGTTCCGAGAACGTTTCCCATTGGTTTCGAGATATTCAATTTCTCTAACACTCGCCGCTATGTTATTGGGAGCAATTTACGAAACCTTTATGACTGGAAGGGTGATTGCTCCTCCAGAAAATATATTGATGACTGACCTTAGAGAGTTGGTCGAAAATGGATACAAACTTGGCTACGACTTGAAAAATGAAAAAAGTCCTTTCATGGTAAAACAATTATCCAATACATCTTGGTCCTACAACATCTTCAAAAAGTACGGTATTCTAGATAAATTTGATACATCGATGATCGGAATCAAAGACAAAGAAAATCCTTACCCGGAGCTTCTACTCAAAGCGACAATACAATGTTATGATTTGTCATGCGAACATACAAAATCCAACGTGGATAATGCATTTCTGAGAGCAGGTTTCAATGATCACAAATGTCACATTGCTAAAGAAGGCGTAGGAGTTGACAAGGAATGCATGTCATTCAAGTTTGCTCATCGCGTTAAGCTTGTCCAGTTATATAAAATGCTACTGGAAAATGGAATAGATGGATGGTTAGGAGATAGCTATAGATCCAAATACAGATTTCGTGGATTGCAATATAAGTCTTCTGCTGACTATGATGACCTACAGCCAAAGGTGATCACACTAGGAATGAAAATTCAAACAGTTTTTATAATCTACAGAATCTTAATTGGAACAAGTGCTCTACTGGCGGCCTTAGAGGGAAGAAAATTCATCATAAAGGGAATCCTCTTTGTAATAGCATGGCTGAAACAATATTATATTGTCGCAATTATATTTTTAAATAAGCTAAAGATAATATACTGTTAGTGTAGGTCAAGTAGGTCTTAAATATGCATTTGCCATTGATGGTTAGAGGCAAAGCGAATGAAATTGGTAAACCTATTTAGTTTTGCAAATATTTTAAGTCTTCATCAGATCTGTTCCAGGATTCCAGTTTAGACTTTCACAATCGATTGTATGGGCAAGGCAGATATTCACTTCTAATTGTTTTAAGAAATGTACTGACCAACTACTGTGTATAAAATTTACTGCCTTTATTACAAAAGTTAATAAAACAGTTAAGTAATATATTCCTCTCTTAATACTCGACTTAAGTAGAAGATTTTGCACGAATATTTATTTTTATTATATTAAAGTAATTCCCACAAGTACTTTTATTTCACTATTGATTGACTGCAGTTGAACGTCATTTATTTGCATAATTTTAAATTTAAAATAATTCTATACCTATTTTTTTAGCTCATTTTTTTAAATAAATCAAGATGAAGGTTTTTAACGTACCGTTGACAGTTTTTTAGCAATATTTAGTTTCAGCTGAATTTCTGTTTTTTATACAACGAAATCCAAATCAAACTAACGGGTTAACTATTTATTTTGCTCAGTACAAACTGCTATCTAATTGTAAGTTCTCGAGATAATTGGTACGAGTTGCAGGTCAGGTATCTGTTTATGTTAATTGTTAAAATCAACGAAGGTGTGTTGTGTCCTCTAGACAAGAAGTATGCTGGATCTGGATGAAATTGTAAAGTAGGTGTAACTTTCTGGATGAGTGAATTTTCAGTACTAAGTCTTTATTGTACAAGATTTTCTTTATATAGCCTTACATTACAATGGAATCAGGATAAGGTTTTATTTCCTACACTAACGCATCTTAAGGTTGACCTTTTTCACATAACATCTTCACAACAAATATTTAGAGATCAATACCAATTGAAGATACATCTAAATTTTAACATAAATACTTTATATTACATGTATTTAATAACTATAGGTACAAATAGTAATAACTACGTTCAACATTAATCAAAATCGATATCGATCATCTCCATTCCAGTATTTTAAAGTTGCATGCATATGCTCAAAAGTTGGTCGTAATTCAGGCTCGTCGTTCCAACAATCCACCATTATCTGATATCTGCCAATAAAATTAAAAATTAGGGATAATTATTATCAATTGACACAATATAAACTTAGTTGATATTTAATAACAACATTTCAGATGGGCAATTGGCTGGTTTCCCCATTCTCATCCCACATTGGATCCTAGCAATGAATTCGGGACTCCAATTTTCATTCGGGAATGGCATATTGCCCAGAGAAAATATTTCCCACAGGAGAACTCCGTAACTCCACACATCTCTTTTAGGGGAGAATGTCAAGGTGAGAAGAGATTCGAGGGCCATCCAACGCCACGGAAGTTGAATCTGTTGCAATTTCATATATTATTCGCCAATTTCATTAAATTTAAGGGGACGCCTATAAATTACGTTTGTAACATTAAAACTACTAATTTTGAAATATAATTCGATTACACTTCGATCTTTCACTTCATAGGATTTTCCATACATATTTTTAGATAATCCAAAATCAGATATTTTTGCTATTTTATTTGATCCTAGTAAAATGTTGCGTGCTGCTAAATCTCCGTGCACAATCTAGAATTATAAATGGATTATTATATTTAACTGCACTTCGAAAGTAATTATTTTACCTCATAATATTTATGGCTTGTCGTGTCTCGGATTTAGATGGCTTCTTTTTAGATGGCTATCTCCAATATGTTAATAGTAACCGAATTAAATTAATTTTTGGTTGGTAAAATTAATTACGAAAATTAAAATGCAATTACTGCTTTTGAAGATAAGAAAGTCATTCCATTTGCAATCTCTGTAGATTCCAATTTGACCATCTCATATTAAAATAACCCTATTAGGGCCAAAATTGACCATCAAGTTTAAGAGGATGACTTTAGGATGGATATTGACCATATCATAGGGTAGAAGCAGCAAAAATGTATTTCATAGTATACCTTTTTCATTTATGTATAAATTTCCAATGCCGTTGATTATATGTCGGCTATCAAAATGAAGACAACGTGGAAGCAGTGTATTACATTTCAATACCCCAATTTCCACGTTTTCTATTAAAATGAAGACAAAGTATAAGCAGTCATATGTCAGGAACCAGTGGACCGATTTTGGTCATTTTCAATAGGGTTTCTAGCCATCATAAGTACATAGGTAATGTATATCAAGTTTCATCATCCTAGGTCAATGCGTTCGGAAGTTAGAGTGTTCACGGACGGACGGACAGACATTGTGATTACATAAGCCAGCCTCGCAAACTCGGGCGGGCTAAAAAGGAGCAAAAATTAAGTAAATGGACAACGTAGAAATCAATAAAAGTGCCGCTACCTTTTTATTTCTTGAATTTATAACTTTTCCTTAGAAAAGTGAAAATCCCGTGCTATGTGGTACATTATTCCCTTTTATTCGAATAAGGGGTGAACGTTTTCGAAATATTTGAATATTTTTGCAGGTTTAGTTAATTATAATATTTCTCATTTCCTGATCATATGATAATTAGTGATAAATATGAATTGGAAATAAAAGACGAGTTTTGGAAACAATATAATATTTTTGATTGAATATTTTTTGTTATTGAAATGAGATGTTGTTGTGAGAGAACATTCCGTGAGATATTCTATACAATTTAAGATACAACAAAAGAAATTGAAAATTTCAGTTTATTAACGGGCGTGAGCTTTGCAGAAAGGACGGCCGCCCTTAGCGAAGAAACTCGTTCCTTCCAAGTTCTTCTTACAGGCCTGGAATCATTTAAACATTAAAAGAGATGAGGAAACAATTTTTATAACTAATTGAAAAGTAATTAAATTTTAATGGGTGCTTACGGAACAGTTGAAACACTGAGAGTGGTAACTGTTATTCATGGCTTCTACCCAACGATCTCCAGCTTCAATGGGGAAACCACAGCCGTGACATTTTGTCGTAAACATTTCGTTCCAATCTGTTTTTATAGAAAATATTTATAACATTCCATTAGCATTAATGCCAATTTTCAATACAATTTTGTATTTTATTTGGTAATTAGCAATAGGAATTTGCAGGACTCAAATATTTAAGTACATATTTACAGATTTTCCAATGGCAATTAGCTGAAGTCAAAAGTTTTATGTTTACTTGTCATTAATACGTAAACGCATATTCGCAATGTTAATTGACATTATATCAATATTTTTAAATCTTATGAAATATACGGGTTCAAAGATTTTCTAACCAAAATAGGGATTTTAGTAAATATTTCGAAATATTTTAAAGAAAAACCAATTATTTTACAATAATCATTTAATAATTTGGCATTTAACGAATATTTTTCATAAAAATAAAATAAATGTTTAATTACATAGTTTAAAACTTTTTTGTCAAATGAATGTTGTTTGACAAATAGAGTTGTAATATATTCCAATTACTTTACCAAGAAAATAGTGTTTGGTTTGGCAATAAGTACCTGCGTCGCAGTAAGGCTCTCCGTCTTCCAAGAAGAATGGGTTATTTCCGAAGACGCACTTGCAGTGTGTGCAGACGAAGCATTGGGGATGGAAATGCCGGCCGATGGCATTCAGACATTCATTTTTGATTCTCTTCTGGCACTTGGAACACATTGGTGCCAATTCCTTTTCCCAACAGAACTCACAATACAATTGATTCTTCTCCTCGACAAAACCGACGTCAATCAACGGGCGGGCGCAATTTTGATTTGCACATTTGAAATGATCGGGGCAGAAGAAACGGGCTCCTGCCGTGATGAACGGCCCTCTGGACACAAAATGCATTTTTTAGTTAATCTTTCGTTCTCGTTGAATAATTTTCTCAAATTGTCAACATTAATTTTTCTGAAATTCACATTCTCTTACCTCAAAATTAATTAATTTTTCAAAAACCTCGTAAAAGATTTTTAAACCAACAAAACGCAGAACTTCATTGAAATAAAAACGTTTGTGCGCATGGGCATTTACCTGATTTGTTTTTGGCACGCATTGCAAACGGCGATTCTGGGTCCGGGTTGTGTGAGGACTCCTCTGCCCCTAATGGGGTTGATTCCTTGTGTCGACTGACTTTTTCCTTTTCCACCAGCTCCTGCTCCACCTGCTGGGGCTGGACCAGGGGGTGTGAATGCTGGGGGCCCAGGTGCAAAGGGCGCTGGTTGTTTGGGTGCAGCAGCGAATGGTGCAGGGGCGAAATTTGGAGCGGGCGCTGGAGCTGGTGCTGGAGCGAAAGTTGGTGCAGGCGCAGGGGCGGCTGCAAATGGTGGCGGCACATATGCTTGTGGGGCGGCTGGGGCAGCTGCTCTCACCGCTGGGGCCAAAAGAGTGCTCAAGGGTTTGTAAGGCACTTGTGCTTGTTTAAATGGCTTGGGGGCTGCTACAGGCTTGAAATTTGTGGGGGCAGATGATAAAAAGGAGGGAGGTCCTTGGGTAATTGGCGGGATACTTTGCTGCAGCAGACTCGATGGTTGTGACTGGAAACTCTGTTGCTGCTGGAAATTTTGCTGCTGCTGAAGTTGCTGTTGGAAAACCTGTTGTTGTTGTTGTTGAAGTTGTTGTTGCTGTTGTTGAAGTTGCTGTTGTTGCTGTTGGAAAATTTGCTGTTGTTGTTGTTGAAGACTGGCCGTGTCAGCGACACCCATTCCCATTAATTCATCTTCAGCAGCAGAACGAGTTGGTGGCCAAACAAATTTGGCTCCTGGGCTAATTGCCTGTTTATTCTGCACAATTTCAGATGTTGATGTTGATGATGAGTACGACGATTGCTTGATTGATTGGCTGATTTGGCTGGTACTAATTGACTGAGTCTGGAAAATAAAAGAGTTTGCAACAATAGAAATACATGGACAAATGATTTTTGTAAGTTTCAGCAGTTTATCAAATTCTTTCCGAGTTCTCAGACGATTTATTTACGGGGTTTTAGCGAATTTTGTCTATTAAGGCTCCAGAGGGCCCTTATTGTGCCCAGAGCTTAAGAACTGGTACTAGGAGCCCACAAAATGATTTTGTCGTGAATTATTTAAAACGGACAAGAAAAAAATGGAGCCTATACCTAACTGTTGAAAATTTGAATACTTTAATTTTTTTACAGTTGAACAATTTCTTAGCGATAATTTCATTATATTCATTAAACTTGCTTAAATTTTCACTCATTTATGAAATTTTTGACAGTTTTTTATTTCTACGTTGATTTTTTTTCAACATTTGACTCAATAAACAATGTTTACACATAATGTTAATTATACAAGACATTTTCAACAGAAAATTTTAAAAATTTTTCATTAATTATTTATTTAAAGTACTCACCGTTGAAGACGATTGTGGTGCCGTAACATGGGACACCTGACCTGGTGAAGCTGGCTGAAATAAAAGTTTATAATAGTACATTACTTGTTCATTTTGCTCCATTTGATTATTAATTATTAAAAAATAATATCCTTGCTTACGTGATATGGCAATGGTGCCATAACGGAAGGACTCACAGGTCCTTTAGTGTAATTAAACGGTTTATTAGCGTTTAATCTGAAATAGTTTTTCCAAATTTTAATGTTTCAAAATAACTCATTTTCTAATGCATGCATTTTTACAATTAGTGTATCAACCAGAATTTTTATATCTTTTAAATATTATTAGGTTTTGTTTTTTAAATGTTTTTTTATTATTAGAATTTATATTTTTAGCATTTATTAGATTTTATAGGTATGCAATTATTATAACGTTAATTAAATATAAACTAAATATTGAAATAAAATAAATAAAAGGGGATTCGTTTTTGTTAGATGAATAATTTCTTACACTGACGGCGACTCTTGGGTTTTAATATCTTCCATTACAGGCAAAGGCGGCAAAGCAGGCAATGATGGCATTTGCATAGGAGGAATAGTGGGAGCAGGAGCGGGTGCGGGTGCGGGCGCTGGTGCAAGTGCAGGTGCTGGTGCAAATGCAGGTGCTGGTGCAAGTGCAGGTGTTGGTGCAAATGCAGGCGCTGGTGCAAATGCAGGCGCCGGTGCAAATGCAGGTGCAGGAGCAATACTTTCTGGTCCACTTGCAGCAGGCTCGCTGTTTTTGTTATTTTTAAGTAGGCTTTGTAATTACGGCAATTAGTTTACATTACTTACAAATTACAACATCAATGCATTCTTATGTGCATTACTGTTATTGCTTTTTAGAGAGAAATATTTAGTATATTTTACAGCAATTATTGATAATAATTATTACAAATAATACGAATTACCAACTGAATATTAAATATGGGTTTCAAAAAGAGATAGAGGCATTCTGCAAGAAATAACTTAGAAAATTATAAAATTAAATGAGAAATTAAAATATGCATAAATTATTTTTTGCAAATTCATTCACTACGATAATAAGTGCATTAAATGCATTAAATGTTTTAAATGAAAGACATAAAAATAAATAATGATGTTATGTTTAAATTAAAAAGATAAGATTAAAAATAGACGCAGTTTTAATGTTAACCTTGACATTGGTGCTGGAACCGGTGCAGCAGCAGGTGCAGTAGGGAGTGTTGTATAGGGCTCCAATCCGGGGCCTGGAGGATTTGCCCGGGCCACAGTTTTAGCGTGCACATCACAATATAACTTTCCATTTATATTGTAGTAGCCTAGTTAATGTCATTTTGATTATTACGAGAACAAAAAATTAAAATATTTAGGCTAAAATGTTTTTTATTAATTACCAATATTTTTGAGACTCTGCCCGCAAGTGGCACACTTGAAACACTCGACGTGCAAATTCTTTTCCTTTATCCTCACGAAAACACCGCTGTTAAAAAAAAATTTTAATTTTAAATACTGCTTGGAAATAAATATTTGCCTTCGGGATTTTTTAGTGTATAGGCATGTAGAACAAAAGAGTTCATAGTTTCTCCTGAACATAAGGAGAATATAAAACTACTTAAAGAGAATTTCCAAAAATAAATTTTTCTTTGGAATTTTTCATTAGAAAGAATTAGTCACAAATTCTTTTAATTTCCTTACACAATGAGTCGCTCACAATCGGCACAGATGTTTGGGTTCGAACCGGAAGCAGCCGGGGCACCGGATGGAGGCTGAACGGCTCTTGGTTGCGGAGGAATCGTCTGCGGAGCTCTTGGAGCCTCTGCAACTGCGGCAGTTCTTACAGGTCGCAATTGCTGAGTTTGTGGTGGAGCTAAATACAATTTATTTTTAACGTTATTCTCTTAAATGGAATTCGACACAAAAGGATTAACAAGGAAAATACATCTTAAATGAGATAGTTGACCGTATGTCTTATAACTTTGAGCAGTCTGTTTTTGGATGTTAAAATTGAACTACCGATCGAAATTACTTTGAATTCGTTTAATTTCTGTTAAAAGCTAAGGTACCTGCATAAGCCCCGGGGGCATGCCCACCAACACCAACTCCAATGACCCCACTGGGAATTGTATTTTCTTCCGCACCTCCAGCCCGAGCATTTTCAACTTCCTGGAGCATTTTGTAAACTTCACTATTTTCGTAACTGTATTTCTTTTCATTTTTCTTGAAGTTTACACTGCAATTCAAAAAATGGTAATCAAAAGGGTGTTACATTTTAAAATTGGCTTTCTATACATACACAACATTTTATCTATAAGGATTCCGATATAAAATGATTTCCCAATATGAATTTTTAGCATGCATTTAAGAGGGTATGTTTGGTTTGCATGTAAAATAGCCTTGCACTGAAACTAAAACTAACAGCAGAAATTGATTATAAGAAATTATCATAAAATTTAAAAATCTTTAGTGGAAAAGATTTTTCCATAATTTTTTAGTCTGAGAGACACTTAAGGGAATTTTCCAATTATTTAACTCCAATTTATAATATTTTTGCCTATCCTGTGAATGTGTACTTAATATAATTACATATTAAAAAGGAAAGTTCATATAAGGTAAATATATTAAAATGGTACACAAAATTGGGGAACAATATAATACAAACATCTTTAGTCAAGTAGAGAACTCATTTATTGGATTTTATAGCAATCTACATGTTAATGTTAATGTGTGTTGTTATGCAGAATGCACTGTAGCATAATTAGTACAATAATTAGAGCGTTACCCGATGGCACCTCCGGCTAAGACTTCCGCTTGAGCAGAAAGAGTTTCTGCAATGTTTTGTTCGCTGTAAAGATTGATTGGCGTATTGAACTGATTGTTGACCAGTTTCAAGTTTCCATCCTGCCCAAAACACAACCATAATAAACACAAGTTAATATCATTTAATAGTTAATCAGACTTTATGTCATCGTAAATGCAATTTATGGAAAACATACGCAGGCAGGTCAGGGTCAGCCAATCAATGCAATTGCAATCAATGCAGTGGGCAGGTGACACATACATGGGCATTCCAAATTAATTAGAAAGGAATCAAAAAGTAATTAAACATCAAATATTTTCAATCAGGTAAGGCAAATATAGAGGCAATCTCGTTTTTGTGTTATTTTTGGGAACCATAATTTATATAAGTCTAAAATAGAATGAGATTTAAAAAGATTTAGTGCAGATTTTGCATCTAATTTTTCATAATGATCATTGTTTATCTTCTCAGATCATCGTTTTATTACGAAATAGAGATTAGGAAATATTTAGAGCAATTTTTAAGTAAAAAACAAAGGGGAAGCCAAAACAAAGATCCAAGGTAGAAGAAGGGAAGATATAGTCAGAAGAATAGTTAGAATTCCAAAGCTGCGATGAAAATTGAAAATTAATTCCGATTTTTATATTGGTTATCTTATCATTCGTCATTATTTTGGTTACAGTCAAAAGAAAAGATAAAGATGAGGAACCATTGAGAAAATGATAATTTTCTTAAATAAAAGTGATAAAGGGTTAAGCTAAGGGTAAAGAGTAACCTCGCTAAGTTGAACAGAGTAGGGCTTGGCCTGATTGTTGATCTGTGGATTGAACTGCTGCTTCTGACCTGCAGGAGCATTTGCCTTGAGAGAATGCTTTGCCTGATTGTTCTCGGACAAGACTTGAGGTTTCCAGGTTGAAGTAGCGTTCTTGACAATTGTCAATTCCAAACTGTTGCCACCACCAACAATCAAATCTTGGGCTTGCTTATGTTTCAACTTCAGGGCATCCTTCCCGTTGATGGCCAAGATTGCGTCCCCTGGAGACAATCCTTGTTGCTCTGAAAGCGATCCTCCGTTCACCTAAAAACAAAATAGAAAATGTAATTATTAAGGCACATAAATAATACAAGGACATGGTTTCGGCATTTCCCACTTCCCATTCAAAAAGTTTGAGTTTGGATGTCAGGATTGGGAAAGTTCTCAAGAAATTTGGGAAGGTTATGGCCAACATTATGTGTACAGTTTCTCAAAACCTTCACACTATTTCTAATTTTTCCACTTTTTGAAAAACGAAAATGAAATATTCTACCTGAGATGCGGCTTTAATCCCAGTGGAACTATTCCACCGGCAGAAACTTTGACGAAGGGTAAGTAATGATTAACAATTTGAGCAATAAGCCTACTGATACTGGAAAATATTTAAAATTTTCCAATTATTCCCGAAAATCTGCTGGAGAAAACTGAAAACTTCTTTTTGCTAATGCCAAATAGTGTTTTTCGAATTAGACACCAAAGTGATAAGTAAATCCGATATATTTTTGATAAATGTTAATTATTTTGAAACTGCATTAATTAAATTATCGCAAGCTACGATGACATTCTTAAAAAATAGCATAATTATGCATTAGGCAAAACCCCGAATAATATAATCATAACCTACTATAGGTAAATTCATAACTATCGCGTTCAATAAATCAAATTCACAAATTATTCCTACATCGTTACATCATGCGTCATTAAATATTCAAATTCAATCATCCTTTTAGAGCAACATTTTATTTATGCTTTAGGGGTGTAACCCGTGGGACCAATATAAATAGACTTAATCTAAAGAGAAAAGTAGAAGCAGCGAAATATTAGAAGGAATGAAAACTAATATCTTGGGATTTAATTTGGGAGGAATTCGGTGTGCAAATCCAAAAGGCTGAAACTGACTCTGGCTCCAAGTTCTTTTCATTTGCTAGCTTTCGGTGACTGTTCTGATTCTGATCTGACTTATTATTAGTACACTAACCGTTACAGTTACAGGATAAAGCTTAGAATTACAATAAGTAAGAAAAAGAAATCTAAAATGCTTCTTTCTGCATTTTCCCAAATGTTTTAGAATGTCAGAGTCGTAAAACTTTTTAAGTTGTTTAGCTTTGCTTTAATTGATTTACAGAATTCGGGTTTCTGCACGCAGCTGCAGTTTTTAAATCACCGAACAGACAGAAGGCCAGGCCAGGCCAGGCCATCGAGGAATTATGACAGGAAATGTTTTGTGAGGAAAGAGAAAACCTAAAAGTAGATTAGGAGCCAAATCTCGGGGCGTACGTCGCTTTTCTCTTCACATGAAAACTAATGTAATGTATTACTTACAGTTACAGTGTATTTGTGAATCATCTTGAACATAACCTTCATAAATCAATTAGGGTGTCTTTAAAGTTTACTAAACTGTTAACTGCAGCCAGAAATCCTTAACATTCGACATTAACATTAATAGGCTAATAATATATTCCTAACAATACCATAACTTATATTTAAACGCAGCCCGAAAATACTTATGTGCTTTCTGCTTTGCCATAAAATGTATTTATTCATTATTTATTTTTATAATAAATAAAAAATACTTTAAAAAAAGCCAATGAAAATAGATTTGTGACAAAATCTTTGCCACTTTGGGTTGAAAATCTTGAAAAGACTCAAAGATTATCCTTAGAGGAATTTCTTGAAGAAAATCGTGGAACGAGCACTTATCTCTTGATTAATTTGCTCTAGAAAATCATGTATTGAAGGAATTAGTGACAAGGGTTTTGCAGAGATAATCCGAAATTAGTATTTTTCATTTTTCATGAAAATTGTCATTGAAGTATCGGAATGATAATGAAAAGATTTATGAAAGCAGCATCCCTGTGAAAGGGAGTTGGAGAGATTCTTTACTTACTTGCAGAAAATGTGTTAAACATTAAAGCTTAGTTTGCATATTTTTAAATTTGTAGAAAGGAGGAGGAGTTTGTATAAAAGTGTGTCTGGATGTGAAAAGTCGAATAAAAGAAATAAAATCTGTGTTGACCTTGACCACAGACAGAAAGGCGAGGCAAATGAGTCGTTCTTGTTGGAAGAAGGAGGAGGAGATAGTGATGATACACTTAGTGATAGAAAGTATATAGAGAATTAAGGAAATGGGAATAAGTAGGTAAGTATGTATAAATGTGAAATCAGAATAGAGCAGATTCAGCTTGAATGTTCTCTCCTCGCTAAAAATAGGAATGAGGAAGTAGTTTACTATTTCTGGCCTATGGCCAACTGTAACAAACTGTGTCACAGGTCAAACCACATTAGATCACAGCACTGCATTGTAACAATCACTAATTATTTAATTTGTTTACTCGTTTACTCGTTTACGTAACTTTGATTTCTCTTTTGATTTTTGATTTTCTGTCAACGGGGGAAGGGAAGATGAAAAGAAATCTTTAAGGATGATCTTTAAGAAGGAGAGGAAATAAGATTTTGACTTTTGGAGATTTGAAATGTCAGAGAATGTTTTGTCTTACCTTGAGGACGATGAGGGGGGTGTTGAAATCCTGTCCTCCGTGGATGCGGAAGCCCCAAGGGGCGTTGTTGGATCGACTCAACTTGACCACAGACATTTTCTCGAATGAAAACTTTTATTTTATTATGTTTTTTATTTTTAGTTGTTTTTGGAAAGAAATGAATTGAGTTGATGGAAAGGCAAATGTTTTGCGAGGAGAAGAGTCCGTGTGAGTTGGTTAGTTAGTGAGCCTCAAGAAGAAAAGGAGACGAGCCGAACAACTATTTTTAGATACACTTTTTTTGGACCGTCTCTCTACAACCAAACCAGAGGATCGCATTTCAGGAAGCTTACCAGCCACAGCCACCAATACTAGCGAACCTCATCTTCATCTCGCATCCCTAACACTAACTAACACTAACACCAAACGAAATACTCCGATTTTTTAAGCTTTCGAGATCACATATACACGGTTTTCAATTTTCAAGGATTTTATCTACATATCAATACAATGGTGAACCACTTGCCATTTTATGAAAGTGGGAAAATGAAAATATTCATTGTAAATTCTTAACAAGTTTAAAATACTGCATTACTATTTTAAGTTTTTTTCGTTAGAATGGGAAACCAATGCAAATTTAAAAGTGTGCCCATTATACATTTGTATTTCATATTTTTATATTTTTGAACCGTGTTTTCATTAGAACTGAAACCTGGAGAAAAAATTCCCATAGCATATGATTTACAATTAACTCTAGGTTAGTCATTCCTTATTACTGTAAGTTTAGACCCGGAGCCACATGCCACATTCCATCTTTTGCACTGTCGAAGAATTTAATAAATAGATAAATAAATATTTAAAATGCGTGTCGATTTCATATTTTCCACAAGCAAAAGAAAGCATTCCCATTAATTTTTTAAATTGGAGTTTCTGGAAATCAGGCATAGGAAACTAAAATTATTGAAATTATTAATAAATTCTGTCTATCTCAAAAATTTTCTTGGGAAGAGAAATTAAATATAATACCTATGCTATATGGATTATCCATGTGGATTAGACTTTTAAAAGGTTTAAGTGGTTCGAAAGCGACATAATTCCTACATGCAAGAAAGATTGTATATTTATTTCAGGAAAACATTTCCCGTCATTTTCGCTTGAATTTAAGATGCACCTCCACTACATTCTACATTCTAAAATATGAAACGCTACCGAACCGGCTTTGCTTGCCTACTCTGCCTTCTTACGCATTACGTATTCACAAAATAATGTGTTACACTGAATGCACTACAAGAAATAACTAACTGCACTGCAACTGTAACTGTACCACAGAAAACATACCACGCTTACTATTACGACATCTTTTAATGTACTTTATGTGTCTAAACATTTCTACGGGGAACTAAAGATCTAACGATGAGTGCATGTTTAGCTAAATTGCTATTTCTGCATTTTTCTTGCAATTTTCTATATTTTTTGTTTTACACAAAAGTTAAGAATGGCACTAATTAGATGTTTTATTTTTAGTACAGTTTACAGTATATGCGCAATGTATTATTCAATTAATGTACCAGTAAACAAACTGTAATTTACTGTGTTCCGTTAATTAAAGGAGGCTTCAATGGGATTTCCTGGATGACAGAAATTAAATTAAAGGAATATAATAGAGATTGTAATTAATTGCTACTCAGATTATTATGTTAATCATTTCCACTTCCGAATAAATTTTTTTCGATTATAGCCAGTTCTTAAGGGCTTAATAATTTGATAAAAATAATTTTATTCAAATCATACCTAATACGGAAATATATTATTAGAAATATGTAGGCAAAGGCATGAGTTTATAATAATTGTTTTTCATTTTCAACAGGAATCATTTTTAGACGGATAACACTTTTATTTTTGGCCTTGTATTTAAATATTTATAGTTAGATAGGCATAAATTATAAAAGTAAGTTTAAATAGGTACAGTACACTACTGTACTTAAATATAAATAGTAATTATAATTATAGGTGCCCATGCACAGCACAGGTATGGTGCATGCAATATAAAATGCAATAAATTATCCATTTTGTCATTTACGGATTAATAATACTTGGAAAATATATTATATAGAGACATTAAGTCTATATTTTGTGCCGAGAAAAATGAAAGTGTACATTTATTGATTTATCGTACATAATATTTTTAGAAATGTGTGGATTAACTGGCAGGTAAATCGTCGAGATTTTTTATTTTTGTGGAAAGTCGCAGATAGTGTGTTGACAAATGCAGTTATATAAGTTGAATGTGGCAGGGCAGAAAACAATTAAAAATTAATAATTAATTAATTAGTGAATATATAATATGGATTACTGAAGATTACAATAAAACGATAAAAATAGTTGTAACATCAAGTAGAAAATCATTAACGCATTACATAGGACATTATTTTTCTTGTACTTTTGTCTGTCCTTTTCAACACCCACTTTCTGCCTATTAAACTTTGTTGAATTTGGCAAACTGGCCAAATTCTGTCTTTTTACCTGCTAATTTAATTTAATTTTTGCCTTCATAAAATGTAAACCTAACCCAATTGTGACCTCATATTTAAATAGAATGTATGAACTGTTCGCACATTGTAAGAAAAATAAAGTTAATGTTCCACATTATTTGCTTAAATGACTGTAAATCAGCTATTGACAGAACAATAAGTTTGCTATTCTGAGGTAGCTAATTATTTGATAACAATTCCATGTTTTTCTCTCTGTTCACGGAAATAAAGGATTAGTGTGGTAAAAGATGACCTAATATTGTATCCAATTGCTTAAAATGGCTTTCTTTCAATTTTCATTTATAGTCATAGTAAACCAACAGGAGAGAATATTTCGATAAAATATTCAACAAATCGTTAGAATGTATTTTGCTGAAATAACTTTAAACAAAAAATAATTTGATACTTAATTGCAGACTTGGCACACAAAAGTTTTTTCTAGAAATTAATTTGTACCCAAATTTTTCTCATTCAATTTTTCAAGATATTTCAACGAAAAGTGAAATTAATCCACCCTTTTCTCTGACTGACAATTATTTTGCATTAAAATTCACAATCACGTCCACATTGCCAAATACGTTTATTACAGTTTCAATAGAAAAACCACAACACAAGAGAAATAAATTACCATTCGAATTCGTGGTAATAATCAACTAAATACGCTGCTATTGAATTTAGTAAGAAGGAACAATCTGAGTTCATTGCATTGGTACTGATTTACAAATCTTTCAGTTTAAAACATTCTACATCTAAACGTTGCCTTTAAAAGGTCTAAAGCAAAATTATATCACACAAGATTGTTAAATAATAAAAATGATGAAAATAATAGTGGCAGTAATATTAACTTTTATACATTTGTCATATTGCTGGCCAAACGACATTTATGGAGTTAAGAAAGTGCGTGGGGTAAATATTGGCTCTTGGCTTGTTTTGGAAAAATGGATTACTCCTTCCGTATTTTCTGGAACTCCTGATTCCATAGACGATGAATACAAATTACTAAAGTAAGTAATTTTTTCAGTTTAATTCATTTTTTAATTTTCTCTAACTCAACGTTTGCAATTTCCTTTAGTTAGCGGTGAATGCTTTTATCTCTTGATAATATGTAATTATAATAATAATGTAATAATTAAAACAAGTTCCAAAATCTGAAAAATTAGATATTTTTGTGGGGCAGTTTGCATTCACTTTTTGTTTTTATCCTTTTGCTACCTACTGCAGTTATTTAGGGCCAACAGAAGGAGGAAGACGATTGCGTAATCATTGGAACACGTGGTTTACTGAAAACGATGTTGTAACTTTGAAAAATGCCGGGATAAATCACCTGAGAATTCCAATCGGATACTGGGCTTTCAGTATCAAATCGGGAGAGCCATGGATCAGTGGATCTTGGGATTTTGTACTAAAGGCGTGTGGTTGGGCAAAGAAGTACGGTTTGAAAGTTATGATCGACCTTCATGGAGCGCCTGGATCGCAAGTAAAACATATTAATATACTGTATACTAGGATAAATCAATTATTTACTAAAATTTTGCTAAAAATAATGATGCTCTATGGAAATTCCTGATGTAAAATATTTAGAACGAGTCAGGAAAGAGTTGGGAGTAAATGAGGCAAGGGGGGGGGGGGAAATGAGACCGGGGAAAAAATAGTGGGGATTAAAATATTTGAGGAGTACAAAATTGGGCGCCACAATTTGTACAACTGCATAAATAATTTAAAGATATGTTTTTCAATGGTTTATAGAACGGAGCAGACCACAGTGGGCAACGGGGTCCCGCTAATTGGTTCTACAGTGACGCAAATATCGACAGGACGATTGACGTGATCGAGCAAATCGCCCGAGTGGGGAATTCGGCAGAATGGCGGGACACTATAACTATAATCCAATTACTAAACGAACCCATTCTGTGGGACGACTATAATTATAGGTTGAATCGATTAAAAGACTATTACCGAAGAGCCTATGACCGAGTTCGTCAATACAATAACATTGCAGTGGTTGCAATGCACGACGCATTTATTGGCTGGGAGAATTGGTACTATCTTCGTGATGATCCCCATTATTTTTGGGTGATGCTGGATGCACATTTGTACTACGTTTTCAACCCAGAATGGCAAAATTTCAGTTGTGAGCAAACCGCAAAATTGCCTTGCAGATACAACCAAAGCCTTCCAGCAGTAAACAATAAATTATGGACTGTTGTGGGGGAATGGTCTTTGGCAACCCATAAAGCTTGCACTAATCAGCAAGATTATGCGAAACAACAAATTGGAATTTATGAAACTTCCACCGGATGGTTCTTTTGGAATTTCAAACACGAAACAGGAGCTCGAGAATGGAGTTTTTACGATTCTTTAAGCAACGGATGGATTAATTTACAAAGAAATAGCGTCGCTGTCTGCTAATTATTAAGTATTGGAACAATACTTTATGTAAATGACCGTTCCGTCTGTCCGTCTGTCCGTCTGTCCGTCCGTTAGCGCCATAACTCCGGATGGACACAAAATGTTTCAATTATCTT
>JAQFYC010003635.1:0-20005 GCA_034694165.1 Tomocerus mixtus
AAATCCATTATCTTAATTTTTCCAGGTTTTCAATATCATAATGGAAAATAAAGTATCCGACTGACCTCAAATCTTCCAGTAAGATATCTTTCTTCAGGTCTATAATATCCTAATTCTTGGGTTAGTCCAGCCTGAGAATATAGATTTAAAAACACAGTTTAGCTCGGTGCAACACTTTAGTTCGTTTACCACTACGACTACATCTACGTAGTACAGTTAAAAGGAAGTTTTGACTACCATGTTATGAAATAGGAAAATGCAAACACCCACCAATTGCGGTTTCCGTTTTTTAGATTTAGGATCAGCTTTAGATTTAAGATCAGGGGTTGTTTCCTCTTCATCGTCAATAACAGCTCCTGCAAAATCACCCTTTCTTACTATACGAACAGGATGCCCAGCTGAATTTTTTGTATACGATTCCTAGATTACAAAGATAATTATGTTATTATAGTGCTTTTTTACTTCATTCACAATTATTCCCTAAAGATCGATAAGCCAACTATTAAGGTCAATTCTATTTCAGCTAAGCCTTTCTTAACACGGTTTAATTGGAACACGAACACACCTTATCGAAGTGGGCACGAAAACGAGCGATTCGAGGGATTCCAGTAGGTGGTCCTGAGTTTGTTTCTTTATTCTCCATGGGATCTCAGTTTAGGGGTACTATAAACATTTAATGCCCATCAAGCAACAGATATTACCAACAATTTTCTAATTATAATGTAAAACACTGCTTTCTGTTAATATATTTATACACTAATTTTAATCTACTTTTACACTAGGCTAGTCATAGTCATTCCTTATTTCTGTACGTTTGAGTTTGGATTGGACCAGAATCTCATAATATAATATCTCTGTACTCGTGTATACTCGTGTAGGTCTCTGTCGAATATTTAATAAAGAAATTAAATAAATAAATAAGTAATCAATTGCGGTCACTTTGAATAAAAATGGGATCTATCTTTATGGACTTGTACTGCGTGTATGTTCATGGCCATCTTTATTCAGTTATTTCGGATTTCAGACAATTATGGAACATAATAATATCAGTAACTTATATTATAGCTTCGCTTTCAAAGATGGGTTTCCAGTTTCCATGAGAAACGTTTACACTTCTTGAGAGCAACTAGGTTTAGAAGGTTTTAGCAGGGTTTTAGCATGGAAGTCTTAAGGAACCGCATAAAGTATCCTAAAATCGATTTTTGCCATTTTTATGCATGTATCTGCCTGTCAAACTTATACTGCGGTAATTTAACAAAATTTTCTCTATCACGACTCTAGCCCGTGAATCCAGGAATCATTTGAGACCTACAAGTTAGGAATTCGTTAAGCCATTTAGAACTATAGCACATAACATAAGTACATATTCATGCGTGGCTGATATGAGAGTGCTAGGCCGAATAAGTAAATCTTCTAATATACATAATCATAGTCATGTTATGTAGATAGATACTTTTACATACACAAATACATGCATGCAAATGTATGCGTAGCGCTTAGGTACATTACGTAATAACGTAATTAGTGCTGGAATAAAAAATTCACCGGCCTGTATTGCATTGCATTACTATTAGAGAGATTTGAATTAAAATAGTTAAATCCTGCAGTAGGGAATCACATGGCGAATTACTAACCCATTGCATAGAACTCAAATTGAAGACAAGAAAGAAGAACGGAGAATCCGACAAAAACAAAATAATCTTTCTATCTCTGCCTGTTTACGTTACTTACGCTTACGCTAATCCATTTATTGCATTGCCTTGCCGTAGGTTTATTTAACTCTCTCTACAGTTTACTTACATCACATTTACATGCTATTGATGATATTGTGTAGCACGTAACGTACGTTAGATAGTAAGTTTAGGTAACTAATACTAATAAAATACTGCAGTTTTGTGTCGTAGAAAACAACTGTTAGTAGACAAAAAGGTACACCATGGATAAAAAATAGCAACCACCTTTCACAGTATTCACTTCGTACACAGTTAGTAATACGGCTCTCTTTGTGTTAACTGGATCCCGATTCCGACAACACAGCCAAATATAATGGCTCCGAAGATCCTTTCGAAAACAACAAAATAATATTTAAGTGTTAGTGGCTAAGGGGGGCTTAATCTGCATTGCAACATTTTTGCCAGCTGACGAAATTGACACTGCCTGACAACGATACGTTTAAATTGACTACCCGATTCATCCGATCGGCTTTAGCAATCAGCTGCTGCTCCACAAGCTTACATTGCAATTTGGTAAGTTGCTCGCACTTATAATTATTAGGTTCCCTAAATTCGATTCAAAACAATTTATCATTGCCAATATTGTCACTTTAGTGTCATTGTTTTTTTGTACTTGATACTTACTGTTAGCACATTTGGTGTGGACAGAAAGCAGCTAGTTACAGTTGCAAGTTATAAAAGTTGAAATTATGTATCATGCATGCAAGATAACTTTATTGATTCTAATGACGTTTTCATGTTTGTGTCCTTCAGACTTTGGGGCGACTACAATCACAACTACCTACAAAGAAAGAAAAGTGGGACATCAAGAGAAATAAAATTGACAAGGCTTAATGAGGAAGGAATTTTGCTCCATATTGTATGTAGTCTTCGAAAATCGAAACCTCAGCGCCAGCTAAATTTGCTTAATGTTTTTTAATTTATCAATTGGGCCTTGAATGTGTCTTCTTTCGGGTTTCGGGTCGGCTTCAAAATATCGTCCAATATTCGAAAGTAGAAGGATTTCTCGTCGTAATAGAAAATCGGTTGGTCATGTCCAAAGATAATAAAAGTTTTCCAGATAAGCTGAAACAGTTCTTCCGTATCAATAAAGGAGCCGGTAATTGTTGTTTTTTTCACGCTATGTTTATTTCCAAAGGAATCACTTAAAAATCACTATAATGTTACCACAGAAAGATGTATAATCTCAGTCTGATTCATGTATTGTTGTAGGTCCGTCTCGGTCAAAGTCAGATGAGTATGTAATTCTAACTGATGAAGTTATATCGGAACTGAAACCGGAGAACCCTCTTTTAACTAGAGTGAGAGTAATTAAGGAATTAATTGCTATCTGCACTACTCGGCGAGCTGAAAGCGTAAAAACTACTTTTAGTTTACATGTACATTTTGCTACAAAGATCTGTGCTCAATTAATCGGAATAATAAATTTTCTATTTTGTAAAATAGCATACTACCGAGAAAATATGGATTCTAATAAGCGACATGTTCCGACCCGAAATTCCGAAAGAGCACAGACACCTCGTTTTCTCTTTGTTTACTATATTGTGCCAATGCCAATTGGAAAAGAGTGGATTTCTCCGGGCGAAATTCTTTACTTTTATTAAGTCACATGAACTGCTGGAAGACGCCGGTCCACGTTTTCAATTCTTAAAGGCACTTACAGAAAATGGACGAGATGTCTCCTACTTTGACGAAAAAATTGGCCCCCTTATTTTATCCTGGATGGCAGCTCCTCAAGTTAATTCTATTCGAATTGCAGAATTCATGTCTTTCCTAGTGAATATAATCAAGTTTAATCAGAGCTTTCTGGACCAAGATGTACTCATTGGAATTATTCAGTAATTATGCACATTATCCTATTACTTTATATGGTACACTATTTACGAAATGTGGTCTTCTCTAACAATGTGTGTGTATGCTTGCCTTTTACAGAAATATATGTTTTATCAGCTGTACATGTTCCGACAAAGATGATGTCCAAGAATGTCTTAATGTTCTCGGAGCAGTCATTTGCTATGGCAGCCTTCCTACTGGAAGCCTTGCAACTTTCATCGCTACGCTCTGTCGTACTGTCAATGTGGACCCACTGTGCCAAACTAGCTGGAAAATAATGCGGAATTTACTAGGGACTCATTTGGGACCTTCTGGGCTATTTACCATGTGCAACTTTATGGAGACAGCTGAGCGCTCTGATGACGTCGCAGTTATTCGGGGTTCAGTGTTTTTTGTAGGGGTGGTTTTATGGGGGAGCAAAATGATCCGATCTTTAAAATACAGTCCCAATGCAGTTTTATCATCGTTTGTTCACGTAAGCATTTTTAAAACAAATTGCAATTACTTGCAAATTGCAAACTTTCCAAAACATCGTAATCGTATTTTCGTATTAGTTGAACTTTGGATATAATAGTCAATTTTTTCTACTTTTACTTTTACTTTTAATTCTATTTTCAGGCTTTGGAGAAGCGACACCCATTAATCACATTTGAGGTTATGATGAGAATTCAAGATTTGGTCAGAAGTAACGGTGAAAATCTGCATGCAGTGTCTTGGGATTTAATATTGAAAATAACTGAGTCGGTGATAAAATATTCAAAACCGACTGCTATCCCCCTGTCTCCCCCCGTGGATCCTTCTTATTACACAAAAATCACCAAATGTGTCAACGAAACGTTGGACGCTGTTGAACGAATTGTGGATACCGGTTCTTTTATGGGATCTAAAGAGAAATTTTTCCAAGTAGTGGATATTGGTGTTGCGTTTAGATCGGTAAGACCATATTGCTAGGACCGCATAAATTATACATTTTTGCTACTCAATTCCTAAGATATTTACTTACTAGGATAAGAATTATTCTATTGTTTTCTATTGTTTAGGAGGCTTCAGTAGACAAACTTCTTCAACATAAGGTTAGAACGCAGATCTTGTCTTCTAAACCCGATTGGTTTAGCAACTTGACTGTATTTGCTGAACGTCATTTCAAGCAGGAAGTTAGAACAGTACTCAAAGTGAAAGCTTTAAGTCATATTGCCAAAGTGTGTTTAGCAAACCAGGATATGTTCGAGGAAGATTTAATTGATAAAATTATTCTGCCTCATCTGAAAAACTTAGAGACTGAAACTGATCATGTAGTGCGGCAAAACGGTGTGAAGTTTCTTGTTGACTTCTTGATGGACAGTAACTCAAAGAAAGGACATGATCTTCTTTTAATACTGGAACGGGTAATGAACAACTAATATTTTCACTTTATATTTATCGTTGTGGCCTGTTTATTCAAATGTCGTAGTTCTCCAATGGAATATGCGATATAATGTTATACTTATGTGTGTGCAGATTGTAAATAGACCTTACGAAACGCAAGCTCAAGCCGGAGACGCAATTCATATTTTTACTGAAAACGAAGTACGAGATGTGAGTTCCGTAATAGTCGGTTTGGTCGCTCTCTTCCAAAAGAAAATTTATCACTTACCATCTTCAATAGCGGTAACTACGTACAAAATTCTAGTTCGCCATTTGTCGAATCATTACAAGAAGCCAGCTGTTTTGGAGTCTTGTACCTCATTACGATATATGGTAAGATTTAAATTACAACAATATAAGATTCATTGCATAACAAATTTTTAAGTCTAGCATGAGCAGTATCATCTTGTTATTTCCAGATATTTGATTGTTTTTTCCGGCTCCGTGCAAACTCACTTTACCATTTAGGCTTCCCTGATAAAGTTACAAAAATAGTTGTATCATATAGCTCGTATTTAGCAGTTGACCATAAAGATGGCGAAAAAGAATGTGCATTAGATACCGCGGTACAAAATCTACCGACCGGAAATCCTGCGGCTCCTGTTAGTGCTGCGAACCCTCCGCCAAATGCATCGACAACAGCAACTCATCAGCAGCAAATTGCAGCCATGGCTGCTGTCCCTTTTGTGACATACGTTTCTCTGACCACTGCTTGCAAATTAGTCGTTCAAAGTCTTAAAAAGGAAAAGGGTAAAAAGGAAGAAATGTTAAGCAATTTATTTAAAAGTTATTGAATTTATAGTTATATTATTTTTGTTTCTGTGTAGACTGGAAAGTCTTAGAGTTGATTCTACTCCAGATTCCGTACGTAATGGAAAACAAGGCCCTTATTTTATCCAGAAACGGCAATGATATTGAATTCCTTGCCACAGCTCTTTGTGCCATGGTATGTTTGTCTAATCATTGGTTTATTTGTAATGCCAATAAATAATGTTAGTGATTAATGGTGTAGTTTCTCATTAAATTTAAATAATCATTTACTAACAATGTTTCATCTTGTATTGTAATTTTAATAGGTGAGTGACAAAACTCTGCATCTTCCAGAGTCTTTACGGAATTGGCCCCCCAAGTTTGCTCGATCTGATTTCCACGCATATCTGTTCCCAATTCTAACTGCCTTAGTTTCGTATCATTCTCATCTGGAATGTAACGTGCAGCTGAAGATAGTTAAATGTCTTGAATATGGTCTCGTCTCCAAGTGCTCTCGTATTTGTATTTTGTCTCTCTCTATTTGTACTTTGGAAATGAAGGATACAATGCACAAGCTGTTACCTGAAGTACTTCTGTCACTGTCTAAGATTTCTCCTAAGGTTAACATAGCGATCCCAGTTTTAGAATTCTTGTCAACGCTTATCCATCTGCCCAGAGTTTTTGCATCTTTCGTACAAGATCAGTAAGTATTAAAGTTATAACAATAATTCATATAAATATCATTGTAGTTTTACGTAGACTATGGACACATCTTATTTGAATCTTGTATTTACAGGTACATGTCTATTTTTGCAATAGCTCTGCCGTATACCAATCCTTTTAAATTTAATCAGTACACAGTTTCTTTAGCACATCACGTTATTGCTATGTGGTTTTTAAAATGTCGTCTTTCATTCAGGTAAGCGGTTTTACTTGGTGTTATGGGGTTACTGTTACTACTTGATGAGTTGATTGTATGCTTATCGTCCCTACACATGTGTCACACATTCATCATTAATGTTTACTGTCCCACACAGACGAGATTTTGTCAAATATATCATCAAAGGTTTGGAAGCCAACGTGTGGGCTCCATTCGAAGAGGAATCTAAACGCAACGCATTAGAGCTAAGAAACGAAGATTCGTCAAACCGAAAAAGAAGTTCTAGCTTAACCGAACAAACTCAAAGACGACGGGAAAGACCGATTTCAGGTCACGGACCATTACATCAAGCTGGAATGCATGTCCCACATCCAGCTATAATGAGGGGACCACATCTGGATATGAAGCCAAACGTTGATCCAAATCAAATGACATTTCATAGAGAACTAACTGAAACATGTGTGGACTTGATGGCCCGCTACGCTTTTGCGGATTGCTCTGCATTGCCAACTAGGTTTCCGTCAACGAGTTTTCTTCTCAGTGGAGGTCATTCACAAGCTTGGATGATTGAAAATAGGATCATTACCATCACAACCAGTGGTTGCACTCAGAAGGAGCTGAGAGATGGTCTCTGTGACAAATGTTGGCTAATCTGCCGAAAGCAACATAACTATGAGGAAAATAATAGTAAAAGTTCTTCGCAAGATACTCCACCCCATTCAGGCACATCCATTGGTCGAACACATTCAATGAAAGGATTAGGCAGTAGTAGTAGCAGTGGATTCAACAATTCCGACAATTCTAATTACAGTCACTCTAATTTGGCGGCAAGAAGGCGACATAGATCTGCAGTAACACCTAGCAGTTCCTCACAGCTGAAAAAGCACGAATGCACAAGTCCTGTGGAGTCTGCTGAAGGCAAAGTGTCCACCAAGGACGATTTACATTTGGAGCACAAACTCCAGTTGTCGAATCCTGGAGGAGGTGAAATCGGCGGTGAAGATGGCCACGGGAATTCTCCATTTTTTACCGATATAGGGTTAAAGCTGAAGGTAATTAAATTTGGTCACAGTAAGTGACAGCCATCAACGCCACTAATTATGAAATTATGTCCATCAGGTCCATGAAAATATACCTTTGAATATTTAGCACAAGCTTATTTTTTATCAATATAGAGTGAACCATTTCTGTGTACGTGTTGGTGTCAAGGATGGGCTGAGGTTCACATTCGGCGTCCAACTGGAAATACATCTTGGATGATGAGAATACAGAATACTGTTGGAAACTATGCTGGTAACGACATGACCGTCAAGGAGCTCTCTGCAATTTATTTTCAAAATTTACTAGAAATCCCACAAAACGAGTCCTTAGCATCTAGCCCGTCTAGTTCTGCTCTTTCTTCCCCAACACATCAACAAGTATCTCAAAGTATCAAAAGTAGTCCGATGGCATCACAAGGTCTGAAAACTTAATACTATGAAAATCATCACCAAAAATCTTTTAGCTAATATGTACTAATACACATATTTTTCCTAACTGTGCGTATAGATTCAGAAGCTGGGCCGATGTCACCGAAAACTCCTGATTCACCCACTGACCCAATCGAGGATACTACTGGCGGAGTAGATATTTTGAAGAAGAATCCTGTTAGGAGATCAAATTCGTCTCCAGAAATGACATCATCTTGGAAGAATCCATTGCTAAAGCGCCAAGGAGAAATTGAAGAGCAGGACGAAGAAGATTTAGGAAACTCTACAGAAGCCACGCTATCTAATATGAGTCAAGTTCCTCCAACCCCAACTACTCCTTTAATTAGCGACGGCAAATCTCAGTCATTCTTCGACGAAAATTCCGCATCCGGTGAGAGGGATAAAGATAAGCCAAGAGATAAGACACAGTCGACTAGCCCACCCCAGTTGCAACAGCCTCAGCCGACTCAACCTACCCTAAGTAAAGCACCAGGGACAAATTCGCCATTTCGACACAGTTACGAAGCTATCCCTGAAGAAGTATTGCAGAAAGGTCCTCTTAAGAAACGCGGCAGTGTAGAAATTACATCTCCAAGTGTGATTGACGGACTACCCCCTATTACAAGGGACAGAATTTGTACAATTTCCGTAATGAGTCCAGCGAGAAGAGTCGGGTTAAGAAGAATGGTCTCCCAAGGATCGGAGGGCCCCTCTTATGCGAAACACGGTAGCGGAGAGGCAGGAATTCGTTCTGGTGTTAGCCCTAGCTTCATATTCCTAGAATTGTGCTCTCAAGGTGTGTTTGGAAATATGGCACGACCAATACCGATATCGAATAGCCCTGGCAATGAAAAAAGTCTTAAGGTAAGTGGAAATTTGAAAGCAATTGTGCTTAGACAATTCGAACGAGTGGAATGTAAATATGTTTTTTGCATAGGTGTTAGACTATATTCCACCTTATGAAACCCACAAAATCGGAGTGCTCTATGTGGGACCCGGTCAGAATGAGGCTGCTATATTGCAAAATCAACACGGTTCTTTGAGGTACCGAGATTTCCTTCTAGGACTTGGATCCCTGGTTAAATTGCAAGAAATTGATCCTCAAAAAGTTTATATCGGTGGTCTTTCTAAGGACGGATCTGATGGGGATTTTGCATGCATATGGCAAGATGATGTTATGCAGGTAATCCTTGACCATAAATCATCCCTCTGTTAAGTATTCGGGAAACGAATTAGTAAAATTATGTTTTTGTAGGTTATGTTTCACGTGGCAACTATGATGCCAAATAAACCGTCTGATCCCTCAGGAAATTTCAAAAAGTGTCATATTGGTAATGACTTTATTGCGATTGTCTACAACAATAGTGAAGAAGAGTACGACATATCTACAATTAAGGTATGTAATGTTTCTAAAAAATATCTGCATTATAATTGGTAGTATTTATCTGCATTTTATTGTTTTTCTTTATAGGGACAATTTCTGTACGCCTGTGTCATAATTCAACCATTGGACCACAAAACCAATCGAGTAATCGTCAAAGCAAAGCCGATCTTGTCATTAGCTGATAATATCGGTCATACTGAACCAAAAATCGTTTCCGATCAAAATCTCCCTATTATGGTTCGTCAGCTCGCCCTACATTGCAACGTAAGCTGTAACTGTTTTCGTCAGTTTTCGTGTCTGGTGCATTTAATACGATATTTATCTACTCCCGGTGTCATAGACATTAATTAAATATGTAGGGGCTACAGCAAATAATGAACCGTGTTTCGATTTTTATATTTACAGCTAGCATCCGTAATATTTCAGAAAATGCAGACTAAAGGAGCTGATCCGTACGCTTCAAATTGGCTGGAAAGACTGCGTCATATAAAACGACTTCGAGGGCGCCTTCTTCAGGAAACTGAGCATGCCGGCATATCCATGGGGGACTATCACAATGTTCAACACTCCGATTCCTCTGATCCCTTCTCGTCCGCACAAAAGTGTCCCTTCAAAGTAGTTGACTTCACCGACTTTGTCTAATATTACATCAGGTTACCGCATGTATAGTTAATTGTTATTGTGCTAGCTATGTGTACTTCTGTACTATTCGACACTCTAAAGTTAAGTACGTATCAAAAATCAATGTTTGTTGCTAATCTGCATAAAATGACCGAACCGAAGGATCTTTTATTGCTAAGCTAAAAAATAGGCAATAGTATAACATTAGTATATACAGATATATGGTTAAGCTAAACTGTGCTTTTTAGGCTAAACTCTCTAGACTGCAGACGCAAAATTATTGTTAATTAATACTAAAATGAAACAGACTACGCATAAACAATATTATGGCTAATTAAAATAAATTATAAACTCTTACCCAAGTAATTTTCTGTCTGAATTGCAATGTTGGCTAATATTGTTGTATTTGTAAATAATTGTTTGTAAGCGATCACTATGATCGTATTATTGCTAGGAAAATGAAGACTTTAATAGGGCATAAGAATATGTACCAAACCAAAATTATTTAGATAACAGTAACAGTATAGCTAAATTTAACACTAATATAAATAGGTTATGTTGATTAGCGACACGATGTCGTTGTTGGTGTATGTTTTATGCGAGCAAAACAGGTAAATAGTTAGAATTACCAAGGGTAAAAATATGTAATGAATGCATTACTGCATGACCAAACCCAGACTATAATAATAATGTAATAGTAATGTAAAATCGTAGGTATCAAGCTATCCATATTCTAGTTTAAAACTACATGTTATTTAACTATATGTATAGGTATGTTGGTATGTATGACTATGGTAGCTGCTTACGCTAGGGGATGTCCCCAAAATCGAGGGATGATTCTAGATGACATTCAAATGGATTAATGATACTTCTTTTAGCAAATTCAAGGTTGCCTGTCGCTGTAGTATCTTGTCACATCAGTGTTGTCAATTAATTAGGCTCTAGGCAATATCTTCTAAGTATACCGTGCCAGTGATTTAAAATATGAATATTATATTTTTGTGTTTCTGTCTCATCGATCATGTCACAAAATGAATTGTAATTGTATTCTATTTCATGCACAGGATTGAATGCCAAAACGATTTGGTACCAGACAGGGCATTACCGGGGCATTTACTGCCACCATTAAAAAACTCACTTTGCAATTATCCACGTTACCAATATATTATCCAAAACCCATAATCGCCCAAAAAATTACTCACTTTACCATAACTTCTGGCTAAAATATCCTAAGAAAAGCGTGATTAATGAAATTATTATTATTATGTAATAATCAATTGATGATCGTTTTTCTTATGGTATTTTTACCAGGAGTTATTGGAAAGTAAGTATTTTTATGGGCGATTAGTTTATTTATGAGTTAAGAATTTTGGTAAAATGAATAAAGTTATGGCTAAGTAAGTCAATAAGTTATTGCAAAGTGAGTTTTTTAATAGTGCCAGGAAATATAAGCCTAATTATTTTAATGAAGAATTTATTTAAAGCGCCCAGAAAATTATAATGATCTTCTAATGTATTCGTATTCATCGTTACCTGTTATCCTATTCGTATTTAAAAGACCAATTGTTAGCATAATTTTATTATAATATATTAGAATCATTTGAATGAGACATAGGTACTGATTCAAAATGCACACACTATCAAACTATGTCATAATATACAGTTTTACTCCAGCTCTATATCTTAAACCGTTAATTAGTAGTCTCCCCATCACTACTGATAAGTGCGCTATACAACCGTATTAGTTATAATAATAAGGTAAAATTTATGTACTGTAATTGATAGGAATGCAATGGACTGTTCGTACGTGCGACTGCAAAAGCTTGAAAACTACTCAGTACCTAATTTACATAATATTATACATAAGATTAATACTATTAATTATTATAAATAATATGTGTATGCACAAACGATAATTTCGTGACGATTAAACAGAAATTTCTATAACATCACCATATAATATACTGGTGGAGCTCAATCTTTTATTTATTTTATTTTAAGCCTTGAATATGATCAAAGTACTTAATTCTTGTCTTATTGCATAGTTCATTTTGGTGTGAAATCGGATTGCTATATAATGCTGCCTGTTTTGTGTACTTTCTTGTCTTGAGGGCGTAGTTAAATGAAGTTTTTATGTTTGCTTAGAAATATGCAAAGCCATCATGATATTATATGTATTTACCACAAAACTGCTACACATGTTTTTCGAGTTATAGTGAGTGTAATAACAATTTGCAGTAATACCTTAGATTTTAGACAGTTTTATGCACAGTACGGCGGAGTGGAGAAGGAAATGCTAATATATTATAATCAAGCAGGTAGCTTTTATACATGTGTTAACTACATACGCCCAAGGTGAGTGTTTAAAAATCATAAAGAGATGTGATAACATATTCCCAACAACGCAACGGAAGGGTGGATAGTGGATATTGTCTACTTAACAGTATGAAATGCACTTAATGAAATCATGAAATGTAGTCGCGGTATTGAGTCTAGTGAGTTTGCATAAAATATATTATATTTAGTAGAAAGAAGCGTGCTTTAGCAGTTTTAGTTTATTTGCGAATACAAAATAGCTAAGCACACTAAGTATGTCTAATATACGGTTATACACTGAATACACTTGACTCTACACATAATAAATCATAAGTAGGCAATCTCAAATCAACTAGCAACTGTTGTGCGTGCATGCATATCTGGTTTGTTTGGTATTACATACTGTTACCTACCTATATCCCTTTGTTTACGGATATCTATTAGCGATTACATATTATGTATGTAGAGGTGGCAGTATTGCTATATCCGTACCCTTTTGGGGGTTTGGGATTAAGGAATTCCCATTTTGTATTTTTCCTATACTAAATAGGTATTAGGTATTAATTGAGCGTTCGTTTATGCGATTCGGATGGACCATTCCTTCTGTGTGACATGGATCATGGATGTTTACCAAATGACCTCAGTTCTAACGACTTCGACGTAAAACAATGAAATAGGGCATAAACATAGAATACAACCTACAGGAATAATAACTACACCTGATGTATGCTCTTATTGGTATAGCCTGTACAAATTCCTATAAACATACTGGTACATTAAATACAATTCATTAATTCAGTGTATATTGGGCTAACTGTTGGCCAGGTCAAAGGTGCTTATCATGGAGCTTATTAATTCTTCTGATGTGAGACAAGACAATGAGACTCTCATGCCTCCGTAGTCCGTCTGCTTTCCTATGACGTTAGCTGCAGGACTACATGACGGTTTTCTGCAAATGGCTTGCACGGTAAAATATGCACTATACATACAAGTAAACTCACACTATTTTCGACTCAAATGTGGTTCGCATATCTCATATTAGAGTAGCAGTTGGTCGGCTTGTGTTGCAAGCAGAAATTGCGTATCCCCAATTGCAATGTGCGGCAGGTACATTATATACACGGGTACTAACGTTTATAAATGCATATATATATATATATACAATACAGCATGATCTCGCATGTATACCTAAGGTATGATGGTCAGAAGCTGGACGAAACTTTCCAACTTGTTATTCCACAAAATGTTTTTATTTATTTAGCATACGCACAAAAAGAGGAGATTAAGGTCAGCTTCAGAGTCAACAGAAGTCATACTGTTATTGTTGGTAAGTGTATAAAAGTATCAACAGCACAAAGTATAATAGAAGTTTAGATACAATTATAACATAGTGCTGCATAGAAGTGCCTACAACTTCGTCGAACTACTATAGTGAATTAATTTTATATTTATACAATGTTCTGCATGTTAGTTGCCTTGTGGTTCTACACAATTAGTATTTAGTATTTGTATAGTTTTGGAATATTTATTAGTTACTAAAGGACTGTATCTAATTTACAATCGTATTTAAATATAGTCAGCTAATTCAATTGAAAAAGTAATAAGCCTACGTAAGTGTAAATCTGTATCTCTCTAGTAGGCTATGTACCCTCATCTTGATTTCATTCCACCAGAGAGACTAAACACAAGAGGGACTATAATACTATAGCTTACAGCTACATATTACTTAAAATCCGATTTAAACTGCAACTAAGCGGATACAAGATCCACATGTGAGATCCTCTCACGTCTTTTTGTTTGGAGCGATGTCAACTTGCGCTTAGAATGATAACTACTATGCTATAGGAGATGTACTGCATGCGTACAATATACTTGTGTTGCTTAAAGTCTTAAAGATTTCTAGTATATTGAAATTCCCGACAAACCCTCAAATTACTATACTAAAGTTTAACACTTACAGATATACTATAATTTAATTGAATATCTGTGTGTATGGAATTGCTACGCAATTAAACTGCGTATTTAATTTGTCCAAATAAGATCCAGTGTACACACTAGCTTGTTAAAGATACAATGTTACAATATTTATATATAGGACATGATACACTATTAGTACTAGGTATGTACCACTCTATCTACTGTATATCTGTAGTGCGATTCATTACCCTAACTCATGGATTGTGCCTTGCAGAGATTTACTACAAATTATATGATATCTTTACATACGAACTAAGTACACAATTACAATTTCACAATGTTCGCTGTGTTTAAAGTGAATTAACGTACTTTTGGTTTGTGAGGTCTGAAATATTGTAGTACATACAACATTTGCAATGCAATTTCATGCTATACACGCAAGTTTTTTAAATTCCATAAGTGCACATGACATATAACGTTATAAAATTAACCCATTTTATCTACTATGTACGCTGTACACGAATGAAAGTGTTTTGCACTTACCTAAATCTTCCTACAACGAACAGTGTCCTAGCAGGTACAAACTGCTTACAATGGACAAGCATTGCGATGCATACAAACACTAACCAACATGGTAGTAAAACATGGCCATAGTGCTCATTGCAATAATTGCTAGATGACAACATAGAAAAACAGGTATAATATAGTAGGTAAGCTTGTCACCTTGCTCTAGTCGTGGCACACAGGTTGTGCTGCATACATAAAGCACGAGTATACTACTAACCAACTTGTGAAGATTGGAAAGAACTAACAATTTAGGCCATAATACTAGTACAGATATATTAAATTATTCAGTAAATGTTTTCAGACTTGCAGCATCACATTGCATAATTTATTAGCATTATAAGCAAACTTTGAACGTAAAGCAAATGCCATGCTACTTAAAGATTCAATACTTTAATAACTTTACATCTGCCTACTCATTATTACATATCAGCAACAAAGAAGTGCTAACAAGTTTAATACATATGTACTTCTATGTGTACTTAGGAATACAGCATTAAAGCACAACGCAAAAGTTGTAAGCACGCACCATAAGCAGAATGTAATTGCAGCAAAGTAACTTAAGATCACATACAATTTAGCTTGGTACTACGAACTAATAGGATAATTTAAAAAAGTTTCGTGTTGTTTTTATTAATCTTATTTACCAATTAAGTATTTTACAATACAAGTTCTTGACTTTACCTAAACAAAGATCAGCATTTCAATGTTAAAAGATAGTGTGTCAAGTAGAGATTGTATTACAAAATATCAATCCTAATCTAACCTGGTGAATACAATACGTTTTACATTTCATACTTCGTGTCGTAAATATAAGTGAATCCTCTACACAGATCGCTCTGCAATAATTATTGACATAATATATTTTTGTTTAGCTGCTGATTGGGATTGAAGCACAGTCAGTTACAGTGACTCATTGATACATGATTTTCCATTGCGTAAAATTCACACACATTACGTAAGCATATATGTAATCTACACACTCTACACATAAAGATAAACAGACAGAAGTAAATAAAGGCACGTTTCAGAAGATTATTTGTGCTATATACTAGGTTTACATTATAGTGACTGGTTTTATTGAAGTTAAGAATTGGCCTTTCCGCCCAGGCAATCCAATAAATTGTGAACGATTACAGTTTACGATATGAGAATGAGATTGTTATTTTGGTGTTGGCAAACAAAAGTGATTACATGATGTGGTATGCAAGGAAATGCGATGTATAAAGGCAGCTAAGGACGACATACCCATGCACTATACTAACTAAAGTAATGTGTGTAGATTTGGTACTGAACTGATGATGAGCTGAACTAACTGAACAACTCATTTTCCCCTTTTATCAATTACCTTTACCTATTATGCTATTGGCCATATCTGAATTCCTCTATTTACAGATGATTGTGAATGTCTGTGCACTGCTCATATGAGTAACTAATTGTCAGCTCAAATGACTCTCCTCTGCAGTTGGAGCCTTTTGTATTGAACATTACAGTTAGTTTAAATGTCAATTCTATGTACAATATTTGTGTTTAAGTATTGATTAAGTGGAAACCAAAAGTGATTGATTAAAATATTAGTGGTTCTTATAAGAACCACTAATACATAGTAAAGTGTATTTGAATCTTTATCATCTTATTTGAATCAAACAAGTATTGAATTTTTATTGTATTCCAAGTTATAAACAATTAAGTACAACTAGTGATCTACAGTACAAGTGTGTGCATTTCTGAATTGCAAGCGTCTTATGTGCCAAGTGTCTCAACCAAACCGCCTCAGTGTCAAATCTCCATTCAATTTCAATGTGTAGAAAAGTTTTTAATTCATGTTAAATTATGCATACCTACTAGTATATATGCGAAGCTCCGAAGAGATGTATTGAATATGGAATGGAAGTTTCGTCTCAGATTTAACTTCTAAGCATACTCTACTTTGTCTGTCCGCGATGTGAATACTTTACAAAGAACAGCACAAATGAAGTTTTCTTTCAGTTAGACATACACATTTTTAGCACCTTAATATAGAGCCCGAAATTCAGAAGTGCTTCTACGAGTAGTACAGGTTAGGGTATAATTATATAGAGTCCTTACAAGTAAGAAAGGAAGCAAGTTTGTGTCTAATTCTTCCTAATAGTGTAAGTAGTTACCTTAGAAGAATTTACAATGAATACCGAGACTGACCGAGAACTTTTGCCTATAGACGAAATAACCCATTTTCAAAGGGAATCTCACGAGAATAAAAATGTAATTAGTCCACTAGACTTGTCTCATGTTGAAGTTGACGTAAGAGTCAATGGAAAAGAGGACAAGAAAGGATTAGTGAGTAGAAATGGGAAAAATAACAAAACGGTGACAATTGTTGCTCCATCCCCAAATACAAGTAGCTTCTCAAATAAGCTGAGAGACTTGAAACAGTATTCCATGCGAAGTAATCTGAAAAACTCGAAGCTTTATGAAAAAGCAGAAACAGGATATATTAGTGATAGTGATGGGAGTGAAAGCGACATAGTGTTTAACAAGAAACCTAAAATGAAACTGGAGAACGAAAGCCAGAGCGGAAGTCGGAGCAGCAGTTATAGTCAGAGTAGTAGCAATAATAGTAATAACAATGAACATGTTTATAAAAATACTAAAAATATTCGCAGTGCTAATTATAGCAACTTTTCAATATCGGATGAGAATATGATGAACATTCCAGCATTGAACACAGTACAAGTTAACCTATCTGACGGAATGTTCGCCTTTATCGTCTTCATAACGAATTTGACAGAATGTGTTACAGATTTTACGCTGATTTTCTGGCATTTTGCTAATGGCTACAAATGGGCATCTGGGCTAACGGCTGCTTTCGTGGTAGTCGGAGCTATCGGTCTTTTGCAACAGTTCAGCCTATTACAGTTGAGTTAAAAGATGAAATATCTCATAAATCTATGCATATGGTCAGGGGCTAGACAAATTCTCGGTTATGGTGGGCATTTCCCCAACTGGAGGAACCAATTTCCATGATTATGCAAAAAAAAACAATGTAGAAAGAGAACCAAACCAAAATCATTAATCTGCCTCCAAAAAATAGCCCATAAGATACTTTCCTGTTTCAAAGACTTTGGAACCCTAGCCTGGTGTTGTGATGTTTATGGATTGTATGATACTAATGTGCAGGTGTATAAATTAAAATTTTGATTTTCTAGGCGAGATCATTTGGAAAGACTTTTCCGGCACAGTAAACGCGTTCGCATATTAGTTAATTGCTTCCCACCATTGGCTACCATAATCACGTAAGGAATTTTTGTACCAACTATAAGTAATCTTATACAAACTATTAAAGCTATATGCAATGTTTCAATTATTTCTTTCTCTCATTCCTTTGAATACAGAGCTTATCAGAGTTCCAATATAGCATACAGATCGATCAAAAATCCCATGTTATCGAACCAATTTTTTGAAATCGAAGAGTTTTCTAAAAGCTTATCAAAAATCCAAAGTTTTTTTCAAGCAGCTCCTTTAGCTACTTTACAACTTATTGTTTTCATCGATTCTATTGATGAAATATCTCCATCAAAAGGTAAAATAAATGTACCTAAAAATTGCAATTTATATTACAGATATACCTATTATTTTAGTATCCTAATTATTGCACTCTAAATATTTGCAGCTCTATTTACAATCCTCAACATTTTGGTGTCGCTAATTGTTATGACAAATGCCTTTCTGCCTGCTAAAAGTGACTACACGGATATGGAAAGTATTCATCGAGCTGCATACATACCGACATCCAGGCTATTTGTAGGATTAAGAATGCTTTCCAATTTTGGTAAGCCCTCGATCATGTCGGAAATTTACATTTTCACTTATTACACAATCTCATTTATGTTAATCTATATAAAATGAAGAATTAACTTGAAAAATAATTCCAGGTTCGAGAGCAATGGCGATAACATTCTTGGTTTTCGGATTTCATTGTCTCCTGGGAGAAGATTCCATGCTGAATTCAGTTGTCTCAGCCTTATTTATTATGGCAATGCCTAGATTAGTATTTACTATCATAGACTACGCTCATCAATTGGTAACATGGCGAAGACAAAATGAACTTGCTGCTGAAGCCCCACCAGCGACAAACAGAGATACGATCGTTAACAATATGAACCGTCAAAGAACGCATTCCCGATCAGAAATATCTTGTTTTGACACAATGCTCGGCTACTCTGCGACCGTATTTTTCCCAGTTGGGGACCCACTCTGGGTGTTTTGGTATGTTTGGGCAGAAACAGCGTTCTTCGTTCTTTTTGGAAATATTACTGGATGGACTAAGTCTTGTTTACCTACACTAGTCAATGCAATTTACACTGCGGTCTTCATAGTCGTCTTCATTGTTGTCCCTATTCTAATCCCATATGCAAAAGCTACTGTTAAAAGGCAGAGAATGAAGAGACTTGATAAAATCTTCGATTGGAAGAATAATGTTAATTCGACAGAAAGTGCAGATGGTAATAACGACAACAGCAATAGTGCTTCGCAAAGAACTGGTGATAACACGTACGAAAGCAATAACGCAAATAGCACTCTGTAATCTTACAATAGACTTTGACTTAAACGATTTCATGCGTATGACAATTTACATAAAGTAGTACACGTACTGAGTTTTAGTAAAATATCGAAATAAAATATGTCTGTCGATATTTATTGACTTCCCTATGGATTGTACAGCCATAATTTATAATATGTAGTATTCTTATTTATTTCTTATTCTCCATAAGCATACTTCTGTTCTTCTGCAGTTTTCATATAAGATAAGTACCAAGTGTGTATTCCTTCTAGTGACTGATCATCTCATCGGCATAGTTTGATATCTTCTTACAAGTACTTACTTAGTATGAAGTTCTTACCACACATGAAGTTCCCATTTTCCGATCCGAATTTAATGCTTATGCAATACATTATTATATAGTACAAGACTTTCTATGTATAACATTGCTCTGTAGTCGCATTGAAATGGAAACGGGCACAATTTAATTAATTTCCCTGTCGTTAGTGTAAAGTTGGAGTCGGATGATGAGCCTGATCTAAGGTGAGTCCGACACAACTTCAATAAATATGAGTAAACGGGAAGAGGAGGAAGTCCAATGCAAGTAGTTTATTC
>JAQFYC010003636.1:0-19999 GCA_034694165.1 Tomocerus mixtus
GTTTATAAGGATATTTACTACAATTATGCAACATTACACTCACTCGGGCGGGCTGTATATGGTGGCTTGGCAGTTTTCTGCATTGCAAACCTGCTGCACCAAAATAAAAATGCTTTATTCCTTTATCTGACTACAGAGGTAATAATAGAGTAAAGAATCCTTGCCTTTTTCATTCAATACATAATATTACAGTAGATACAATACAATACAATACAGTACACTAACGAAAATGAAAGAGTTTCTTTCAAATCTCATATAAAACTGCATACTTTGTTACTTATGGCTAGCAACAAGTATCTTAGCATACAAAGAGTAGAAGTGACATGCATATCTGTATTATACATACGAGGATTGAAAAAAGAAGGTGCCAATGAATGAATTTCCCCCGATGGTCTCTGATCTGGTCATTCGTTTCTCTGTCTACTTAGCTATAGTTACTACACTTAAACTTACATGATATACCTATTTGTATTTGCTTCATATTATGATACACAAAACAGCAATTCTCTTTTTTCTTGAAGAAAATGCTTTTTCTGAGGTTTCTTGAGTAAACAAATTATAGTGCTGTTTGTTGTCCTCTATTATTCACTCCTTGTATCTTTTACCTTACACAAAAGAATCAAACAGAATACTACATGAGATTAGCTTAGCGAGAAATACTGTTACATAATACTTACCTGTTAACAAAATCTATTTCTTCTTTACTACTAAACTAAACTACGTATAAGTAAACCTGCCTTTTAGGTACACTGTATGTAGTATGTACTTTATACATAGCTTTGTCAATTTTAAGTTTACATTTACACTTACCATGGCCACTAACATTACATAGAAGTTATTTACTACAATACAACTTCTAAGTACACATCGTATATATTTAAGTGCCCCTAAAAAGATAGAGACGAGACCACATGGTAATAATGACTATGACACGAACTATAGTAGATAGTAAGACTTCTACCACTTCATCTTGGAATATGTTCTGTTTTTAACGATAATGTTTTATTTGTATAGGAATTAGCTCCTGTATCACATTACACGTTGCTATTTGTGTTATAAGTATAGTTACTACTTTACTACATACATTGGACTGTAATGATATTCTTTATATAATTGGAGCTTCTGGTTTTGTTTGTTCGGATAATGCTTGAGCATCACATCTCATCACCCTACCTATGATTACTGTGATTGCGATCAACTCTAATCTCTTCTGACTACTGTTCGCTCTTCTTTTCTTTTGTTTAGATTTGTAAACCTATGTCTACAAGAAAAACAGAACATGAGTTCGCTGAGGAATTTAGATTGGGAGCAATAACAGTTTTTATTGCGCATTTGTTCAGCCCACATCACACCGCACCACACACATACAAAACAGATTTAAGGAAGACATTTATCTTTACCTTAGTGTTTGTTCTAAGGATATTAAACATTGAAAGAATTGAACAGGTTAATATCTACAGCTAAATAGTACATACAACCCACCCACATAAAAATATTGTGTTGCTATATAAATGTAATTGCAAATATTTATGTAACAATATTTTATCTTTTTGCAACAAAGCTGCCACTTCCTTGAGATTAATATGAATTTTGTATTTCTAATACTAGACTAATGCATAGGTAAACGTTTCCCATCTTTGTGCAATTTAGTTATATAAAATATTGCATAGATCCTGTCCTTTCCTATAATATACTATAAATCCTGTGTTGGAAATAGAAATATCAGTAATTCAATTGTTTAATCAATGGCAGCTACAGATACCTACTAGCTTATGGATGAGACATTCATCAACTTGCTTCTAAAATAGAGTCAAATACCTTAAATATAAATCTACAACACATCTATTGTACCTATGAGTAATGTAATAGGGCTAAATAACCTAGCTGCTGAGCTTATATGTATAACTAATATAGGGCAGTTGAAAATTCCTTAAGTAATCTAGGGAATGTATGTATGTATTTAAGTATATAGCATGACCACTATATCGATTTTAATAAGGACGCTGCGCTGCTGTAAACGTATCCTAGAGAAGTGCAGTGACTGCGAGATTTAGTTGTAAATCGAGATATTTTATGTGAAGGAAATTTTTGTGAATGAGCTAGAGGGAGGGATGTTGAAAATGACTTTATACTATGTAGTATGTAGCAGGGAGAAGTGTCTTTATATTTATATTTTTCATTGTGATTCCATTATTGTTGTGCCTCCTAAGGGTCGAACAGATTGTTGAAATGTGAAGCGTTTTGATCAAAAATCATTAGAATGGAATGACGGTAGGTGTGAAAAACTTATCCGCAACGCAACAGAAGAACGGCCAAACTAAGCATAATGTGTTCTCGTTCTGGTCTGGTCTCGTTTGTTTGTAGGTTATATATCTAACACCAAAAGTGTTGCGTACTGAACATTACATACATAGGGTGTCATATCGGGGGACGGACATTTCGACTTTTGGACTTCCAAAATCCAGAAGTCAATGGAATATACATTTACCATGAACTTAAGTTTGATATCTCTATCACATTCATTCCGGCTTTTATGTATTTGTATTTAGTAAGTAGGTAAATGAAAAAAATGCTTATATTAATATAATGTTGCTTTCAGTAGGTAGAGAAGAAGAGAGAAACAGTTTGTATTGTGTTCTGAAGTTGTGTGTTTGCACCCATTGTGCTAAAATGTAAATGGTGAATGAGATGGTGGAGGAAAAAGACGTCCTACTGTGAATCTCTTCACCTCGGCCCAATGAAACCCGGAAAATGTCATCCACACTCCTGCTGGGCTCTTTCTACCCAACTTCTTCTTTGCTTTGCATACCACTTTCAAATATTGGATATTATTCTACATGTCAGTTCTCATTCCCACCGACACCACCCGACTCCATTATTTCAATCAAATAGGCCGAACTACTTCTCTGAACTTATTTATAGCATATCCTATTTGGATACATTCCTATAAGGTCCATTTACAATGCGCTCTACTTTAAGTTTTAACAGAAATCTTGCAAAGTGTAATTTTCATGCTGAATTGGATCTGTGGAATGTAATTCCAAATACCTATGCAAATGTGTCGTAATTGTGACAAAAAATCTTTACAGGATATCTAAGGAAATAAATTCCACCAGAAATAATTCTCTGGATAATAATATTCCTTTTATTACAGTACTTATGTATTATGTAGATTACAGAGCCATTAGTCTACCCTAGAAATATTGACTGCTTACTACTATTGCAAATTTTTAGTAATTCGAATAGTAAACCTGAAAAAAAAATTCGACGAGAGTAATATTTTTAGCAAAATTTCCGTTTTGGACCATAGCACTTTAAATATACTGAAAACTGATGTTACGTATTATGGTACAGTTTAGAGCAGACACTTTGCCTTGTTTCATCTGTCCTTAAGTCTTTTTCTTAGTAAGTATAAGTATGTACAGCAAACAAATTTATTTAGTGCCTATTATAAGCTTAGTCTCCCAATTTTGAGTTAGCCCAGATGATGTGACATAATAGGATACTTAAGAAAACTTCCTACTCACTTACGATTAGTTTACTACTTAAGGATTTACCAGTAAATCCTTTGTGATGATAAAGATCAATGATCGTTAATGATAGGAGCAGTACAGATATATAGCTAGTTATAGCAAAGCACAATAATACGTATACATAACTAACAAAACATTTAAGAGAAATGGATTAGTAAGTAATTCATAAACGTGTGTGTAATCATCGCATCGGATCTCTTTTTAGTCAACGATCTCCTTTCTCCCTGTGTTATCCCTCAGCTTTTAAACAAGCTCAATACTCAAGAAGACTTTATAGTGTTTTTTCACTTACTTATATAGTGTAACATCCAGTTTGCAACAGATGAAATATATCTGAAGTAAAGTACCAAATACACATACAAAGATTACAAAGGTCTCCTTCCCATCCCACCTTTACATATTATGTGTAAAGTTCATACTAACTGTATCTATATTTTTTACTTTTCTACTAAGGTTTCAGAAAGTTGTGTGTGTGGGATTATTCAATGCTTAAACTATTATAGATTAAATATCTATTACATGCTATTTGTAATAATACAGATAAAGATACAAGCTAAAGGTAAGTATATACTTCATAAACATTACCTATGCATCAATACTTATTTAACTAAAAATATTACTATCTATAGTAATACGTAAAAAGGTAATTGTTTTCTTTAATGCCTTGATATTATATAACATAGTATGTTAAACAAGGAAGATATTATTATGTGTTACATATACAAACGAAATATATATATTATGTGCCTACAGTTCTAGATTCCTGTACACTACTTTTGTGTATTTAGCATTATGAATGTGATATATAAAAGATGATTAGGCAACCGTTTTACATTCACTACAGAGGGTGGCAAGCAAGTTTATATTTGTATAGCTGAACTCCGGGCATACCCAACAACCTAGCGAGATTGTAAACTAAAGGTGTCACTTTCATTCAATGGAGTGGAAGACGAGAGAAATCTTTTGTCAGCATCCCATATCATTTCATCAACATATATGATACTAAAAAACTGAAAGAAAACTTGACACCTTGAGCTCCGGATGGGGATGCAAGATGCAATGCAATGGATTGCAATAGAAGTCTCCAGTTGTTTTGTTAGTGTGTAAAGTGATGTGATGTGATATCGTATCAAAATGGGCTGCTCCTTCCTATTATTTGTGACAATGAAATGTGATACGTATAACATATCGTATACAAACTCTCCTTCTAACATTAACTAGCTATTATCCCTTAAATCCACGTATTCACTCCATTTGAAGTTTAACAATCTCTCTGTACATAAACTTTTTTAGTCTATTTATATTTAAGGACACATTACAATTTTATTGTAGTACAACTACAAAATATAAACACATCATCAAATCTATAATCATTACCTGTCTTAAGTAGAAGATAATTTATTTACAATCTGATAAATGGGTTCGTTCACACAATGGTACAGTATATAGGTAGTATTTATTTCTGCATAAAAAGCTGGATCTGGATTATAGTTTTGTAGTATGTGTTTATATACACAATTTAAAAGAGGAAACGCTAATCTTTGTTATCAAACTTTAGAAATTCAATCATTATATTTGTAACACTATACTGCATTATTCTATGCAATATGCACATACCTATTTATGTAGTACCCTTTTTAGTATACTGTATTGTACTGCATTCCTCACTTTTTATGTGTGTATTTAAATTACTTAATGAACTATACATGTCTCGATCGTCTAACCTTAAACTGGATTACTTACCATGTTCATATAACATAAATGAAAATGATTACAACATTGAAGGCTTACCAGACTTATTTAGTACATGGAAGTCTCAATTCAAAGCTGGACTGATGACGATAATACATTAATAAATGCACATAATGACGTGTAATGTAATCCAATCTCCTGTGTTTGTGTCACCAAAATAAAATATTGCCGATTGGATTATATCAAATTGGATTTACCTGATATTTCTTTCAGTTCTATTTCCAATTCATTTAACAAATAGTCACATTATGTGAGCTACTTAGCCTTATCGCATTTATGTATATGACTCTTTCAGTGTATACGCTTTAAAGACATAAGTACAACCAAAGTGCAAACCAGCAATCAATACTACAGCAAGGACATCGACGCAAATATCTATTGTACCATACCATAACGGGTACTTTTTTATTTACGTCTAAACAACTTAGATTTTCATTATCTGCAATCACATCAACATTAATCTATTTCTGAATACCAAAAATATTCCGAACTGGCACGAAAATGGTTTGGAACCTAATTTACATAATAAAGTCTTAAAAGTTAATTGTTGCACAAGTTTATGTGAGTTTCATTTTTCATCTTGACGATTATTGATTGCGATGACAAAAACGAATGGGAATACAGCAGTCACACAGTTGGACAACAATAATTTAATCTTTACCATACCAAAATACTAGTACTAGGCATATGGATTACTTTTGATTAGTTAATACTGCACACATGAATATATGAACCATCGATAATAATATGAATATAATAGAAATCGAGCTGTTGTGTTGTGGTATTATGAGATATTTTGAAAATTGTTGTACCGAAATGTTATCATCAACCCTAGCGTTATATAAGCGTTGTAAAATAACAATTTACGAAATCTTAAGGTAAAGGTTGAATGATGAGCTGACAGCGGTAAAAATGCAATGATATTACAGATCTATAACATGTTATGTAGGTATAGGCCTCAAAAACTCACTAACATATAAGTAGGTTACCTATTTACTTACTATCTATATATTGATATGTGAATTTAGTATGTACAATTACATATAATAAAATTCGGCTAAAAATAAACGTATATAATATTGATATGATATAAACGGTAGGAGTGTTAAGGGCAAAGCCAAAGCAACCTTTTTGAAAATATTATTGATATTGGTACAAAGTATGACACTTCAATCGAGGAACTCGATGACAAATGACCACAAGCCGAAGCAAGCCATTTCATTTATTAGTAGAAACTCAAGTGGAAATTTTTTGTCACATTCCGGGGGCTTGTGCTTTGGCCACCTTCTTGTGCTCAGCCTCAGCTCACTTCAATTATTATTGTAACTTTATTATACCTCTTGCATACAATTTATTACTACAGCTACGCTCGGCTGAGCTGAATATTAGAATTGTAGGAAGGTCCTTTGGAAGACATACGCAAATGTTTATCAATATGATAATAGCAGCACCCCCTTAAACATAAAAGCATTTATTATGCAGCTATTTATATTTTTCAAAGAAATTTTAACCGATTGGGTGACTAAAGTTAAATGAAGTGTGCAGAATTTATTACTACATATATCCACTTACAAATTTAGGTCTACTTTTTAGTATACTACATACAACTGGGCAGGGTACATACCTAAGTATCTATAACATAACAGTCAGCTCAGCACTAGCAAATGAGATCTTAGGAGGTTACTGCTTTTACTTACTCCCAATTGTATCAAATATAAATTCCTCTTTTACCAATTGTACAGTATAGGGTTCGGTATTTGAGTAAATAACAGCATACAACGTTTCTTAAGTGTATTTATCAGAGTACCTATGTAGTTGTAACAGTTTCTGGTAACATCTAAACTGTATACCGAATTTAACTTTCAAACTTTTCATATAACGATTTGGCTTGTACATGGAGTTTAGTGCTATATGTATGTACATAAATACTGGATATTGACTTGCTGGTTTTCTAACTAAAGGTTAACAAATCATTCTTCGTTTGATATTTCATAATAGAGGAAAAATTCAGTAAAAATGTGCACGCTCCTATGGAGGGATGGATGTAACATTGTGGGACACAATGAGAACACAAGGTCAGATTATATCAATTACAAAGTTCATGTTCGAAATAGAATCGTCACATGCAATAATGACACTAATATGACAGTTTGATCCACGCATTATGCATAGTAGAGCTGGAGAGAGAATAACTTGGCATGGAAAGCCATCCAATAGCTTTCAGACTGAAAGGATCTGATCTGATCCTTCATAATAAATCCATCCATGAATAATTTCCCTATGGGATCCAAACAAGTCTGAGTACTGCCTGTACAGCGCACGGCTTAATCCACTGCAACTGCATGGCTACTGCTATTTATATGTATACATTATACTAACTAGAGAAACAATGAAATCTCTATCACAATTTTATTACGACGAACTCGAACTATTATATGTATTATAGATATCTGGGTCTGTGTCGTGCGCGGTTGACTTATATGAACATAAAAAATACAATACCATAGGTCGCAGCAAAGTAAAGATACAGCCAAACTTATTTAGAGTTGCACTAGTTTTATATTTCTGTCAGCTTCAGATTCCTTTTTATAAGAAGATATACTATACAAGACAAATGCACAACATTCCACAATTTGATCTACATGCAACAAGGGTGGAATAAAATGATAATTTCACCAAAATAAAAATTGGAATGCAAACGAGGACATTACTAGTATTCATATCTAGATCGTGGTAATTAATATACCTAATAAATTGCACAATATATTTCGTTACATATATCAAACCAATATTTAGTAGTTAGATGCTGATGCATTATATAGGTACAGCACAAGTTACTTACTTACTATAGGTAGGTTTAGATTAATTTCAGAAAAATGGTCATTAATCTCGTTACACTGGAAGGCGATGTCAATCAAATACTACTGGTGTAATGTTAACGCATCCATATACTTACTTATGTATGTACCTCCTGCGTATGAAAATTATTGTTAAAATAGGCATATTATCAAGTCTAGCGTTGTGTATATATAACTGCTAGTAAAAGAGTACACGTCTTTATAAACAGTAGCAATTTCGTTTTTCGATTCAACTTACCACATATGAGTTATATGGAAGTTGAATTCAATAGGAACATATTTTATACCCAATAATATCCCTATCAAGTTATACTTACCGTTTGTAGAAAAAAGTCCCACTCTATACATAATATTATAGTGCATATACATAATAGTCTGGATACAGAGGATGCAGAATACAGAAATACACATACATAAGTATAACAAGGGGCTCGCGCTCCCCTTCCGTATCCTAAGCTCATCTTTAGTATGTTTTAGTAAATAGTTAGGTATATGTGATACAGAATAAATATCCAAGTTATATTTTGCTGATGCCTTGCCTCGCGCCCTTGTCATGTCAATTCTTAATTCTCCGCTTGATTCTAAACAATAATAATATTTCCTGCTGACTTGCTTTGCTCTGTGTGATGTTCCTAATGAGATGCCAATGCCAAGCCAAATAATCCTGTATTTACAATGAAGGTGACATTTCCTACCTCAGCCAGGCCAGTCACTCACTCAACTTCAACTTATTTCTCTACGCTTACTTTTAGCTCCTGAACTGAACTGAACCCGAATGGAATCTACTTTCCGTTTCATTTGAAATCAGTTCAGTTTCATACAGGGAGGTTGTAGTTGTAGTTGGATGCATTAATTGCCTCCGTGAACTGTGTAAGGATACTCTTGAGAGGTGAGATCAAATAAACGAAGGACGCTTCACTTCAGACAGTTCAGCCAAGCGATCCCTTTCTGCTCTTCTCTTCGTGTTCATCGCTCGTCTTAATTCTTCATCCGAAAATGATTACCTACAGGGAACGGTTTATTTTTTAGCCAAGGGGGATCCTAATCCTCTCATTATTAAACTTGTTCAGCTCATCCAGAGTGCAACTTCATCTACAAGGGGGGTCCGCTCACACTCACTCCAATCTTTCCACGCCAACACTAATCAATGTAAAATGCCCCATATAAATAAATTACATAACCTTAGCAAACTAAAGTAAGTAAGTAGCTATCTGCAAAAGTTAAAGTAAAAGCAGCAATAATACAGAGCTGTATTATTGCTGCTTTTACTAAAGTTGTAGTTGTCACATTATAATAACATATCATCAGCTGCTGAAGATATGTTATCATAATGTGACAACTACAACTTTAGCTTTAAAACATAGATGCAGATATTTCTTAGTAAACTAAGAAATATGTGCATGTATAGATTACATATTATAATTTGTTTTACTGGCAGGAACGTGTAAGCGATCTATATAGTAATATTAAAGATAAATTTAATTCACTGTGAATATATTTAGTAGAGGAGAGGAAATGAAGAAAGAATATAATTTTTGAGTGAAATTCCCAATGAATGAAGTGGCAATTGAAAGCGCAGCAAAATTATCATGATACAATATTACCTATACGCTTTCATTGATACCTCTGCCTCAGCAAATGCTTTGAAAGCTGTTTTTACAGTGTTACAGACCAACTTTCGAAACTGTAAAAATGCCGAAACTGTAATTTAAACTGTTTTTGAGCTATATTTCGAAATATTTCGAAATATTATAAAGAAAAATGGAATTTCCAATATAGTACCAAAAGATAAAATTCCCCACTGAGACAGACCAGCAGAGCTTATAAAGCATAAAACTAAAAAGTCATAAAGTCAACAAACAATTTATCTATTGATGTTGATGATGTTTATGTCATGTTTGACTGTTTAACGATAAGCGATGATACGAAAATGAAACTGAACTGAAACGTATACAGTGACTCGCAGTTTTTTACAATGGAAAGGGTTCATTCATGAGCAAGAGCAAACTAAACTAACGCAAGTTGACACAAGGAATTAATGAGCGTTTGCTTAACCTTCCTTCCTAGCCTTATACTATCAATTTCATTATTTTCATTCACCCAGCACTTTTTATCACTAACTCATCCATTAGGATTCCTGTCTGGGGCACTAGCCGTGAACGGTGAACAAACTCCTTTCTCCAAACACCAACCAAACTCAAACTCAACACTTTCCCTAAAAACTTACTTTGCTTCATTTCCCACGGGATTTTGCACTATATTCTTCATGTTTGCATCACGGCTAAGCTAAGCTAATCTATAAACTAAGAGAGTTTCATAGAAAACATAAACCTAAAAAGCTTTATGTATGTATGAGATGATATGCTCCCGTTTAATTATCCATAAAATTACCATCTTGAGCATGAGCAGGGAAAAGGCTTTCGAAAGCTATTTCCCAAATGTCATTCCATATTTCCATTGATGCAGTGAATGAAATGGAGTCCAGAACACGATTTTGTTTTATATTCTCATGGAAAATATTGCCCTTTATTCAATTCTTTAATTTTCAACTCAATTAATTCAGAGCACAAAAGTTAACATTAAAAACAACAGAGGAGAGTTACATTACATTACAATCTAATTATCATTTCCGTCAAAATACATTACTATTACTAAATACGCAGGATAAGCACAACTAGTCATTTCTTTCACCTAGGCAAGTAAGCATTATTATTATTATCACTCTTTCCTTGCTTAGTTTAGTAAATATGTATTTTGCCATTTTTAAAACAACGTTTCTTTTACAATTATCTATATCGGGGGGTTATTACAATTAATTTTGTATTACACGAATTAATTAGATTAGTCAGAAGTACAATTTAGTTCCAGTTGGATTATACTTTCCAGTTAAAGTTGTAGTTAGTCTATAAATCCTTACGTCGGTTGTATTATGTTACATAGCGTAAGTAAGTAAATACAAAACATGAACAAAATGACTAAGCCATTATATCCGTATGTATAACGAACAAAAAACAAAGTCTTTAACTTTTCTCTTTTGATTAGCGTTACTGTTACTTTACAAATATATTACGACGATTAGCTATAATACAATTTTATTTCTAATTGTAGTACTAGGAGTCAGTAGTAGTTAATTATAAGTCAAAATACGACAAATTATGTTAAAAAAGGTCGTTAACATTAAATAGTACAGTAGAGCACTTAAATATCATATCATAACTACCTGGCCTAGCACAAACAATTAAAATAATCTACATACGTATTGTATTTATGTATAATAAGTATAATATATATATTATAATAATATGAAAAAATTGAGTCTGATATTTAGTACGTTACGTTATTCATCAACGTTAGTAATGTATGTAGGTATGTAAATTAAATACTTAATAATTAGTAGTTAAATTAATGACATCGTTATGTTAATTAATTAATTAGTACATGTAATAAAGTCTGGTTGGGTTGTTAAATACATTCCTAACTAAAATTGTGTTACTTATTTAGTACTCAATACCATAATCTAGTTTAGTACATAAAATGATTCACACATCGGTTTTAGTGGGAGCATTGCAGTTTGAGCTGCAAACACGCAGTATTAGTTGACTTGAGATCAGTACGTTAGTTGTATTACATTTTTGAATGATAATGATGTGGAGTTTTGAATATTTAGTAGCTATTGCTATTACAATTAGTTATGTATTAGATTAGGTAGTCTATTTAGTTTAGTATATTGTTCTACGTATCAATCCTACGCAGTATACTATATGAGACACAAACAGCAAACATTATTGTGTTCTTATAAAAGAAACAATTCAAAATTCAATTTCACTAACCCATCTGTTTTTTAAAGATTACATTATTGGAATAATTATTTATGAGCTACACTATCTTCTAGTGTATTAGTCAGTCTACCAGTTGATTAGTCCCCAAAAGGAGGAAAACCAATGGAATTTCTACTTAGGTATTGTATTAGGTAAGGTTTACATCAAAATCCCTTAATTAATTATTAAGTAGGCTGTAGCCTTTTTTATTAGTAATTAATAACTGAGGTGTATTGTGGTGTGGTATAGTGTAGGTGTGAGGGGGTGAGGTACTTTAAGGGTCTTTAAAGAGATTAATCATTAAATCAAAAATCAAACTCCACAAGGTTAAAAAGGTAGTTTAGTTAATTCGAAAATAATCTTACGTATGATAAAATGGTATAATCTAGTTAAAATGAAATTAAAATAAAATGCAAAGCTCAAAAAGAAACACGAAAAATGGTACTTAGCAATCCTAAAAGTAAATAATAGTAAATTACATCACAAATAAAATCCTGTAGAAGTGTAGGCTTATGTTAGTTAATGTGGTTACTGTAGTGTAGTGAGTTGTGCGCATTTAAAATGTAGATATACATAAATGGATGGGAGTAGGCAAGGGAAGATGCCGGTAATGCCGTCTTAATTTTACTATTTATCGTCTTTGCGAGACGGAAGACAACAAGAAATGCAGAAATACCTTGAGTTAAGTTATTCAACACAACAGCACAAAACAGTTGTACATACTTACAAACAACTATGCAATTTATATAATTTTTACATTATAGTACTTATACTTGCAAAACTCAGAAAATAACATTAACGTAAATGGTAAATGTGAAATAGAGAAAAGGGTTAGATTAGGAATTGTAAACATACATTGTAATTGCAAAGTAAGCGTTTTTGGTATGTAAGTCGAGTTAAGTTAAATAGCTAGTAGTACATAGTATTTAAAAGTATTTAAACGTGTTTCTCGTAAAAGGACATTTGTCTCAATCCCTTTTTACGATCATTTAGCATACATTTAGAGTTTAGAGTAGAATAGACTTTAGCATAGTTGAAATAGTATTTCATTTTCTTAAAGGTAGGCAGTAGACACTAATTGTAAGTTATTTACGATAATATACACACGAAGAACATAACAACATTTTCTATGCAATATTATAAGTAAGGAAGGTACGACATGTTCACGTTACAAATTCAATGCACTAATATTGGACGGAGTTCTGTGACTTGAATAAGTTATGTTGCATCTGTCGAAGAGAAGAGCGCTTTTGGTTCACTTTTTCTTTTTACATATCCAAATTGAGTAATTCTAGTTGCAGTTTGCAGTTGTAATAGTTTTATTTCTTATTTCATGCATGTCAAGTCCTGCTTGCCATCGAGAAGACTACTTTGTAAATTCGTGGAGGTAGCACAGGAATAACATTCTCATAACGAAAAGGCATTTTGGTGATCTGATTCTGATGTGATATTTCTTTCTTCATGGTTTGGGTTGAATTGGATAATAGAAGTATGGAAATAGAATACTTTTCATTCAGAGGATAGACAGACGATAGTTAGATATAGCGAGCTTGAGGATTTAATTTGATTTGATGTCATGCAATAACGAACGTGTCTCATCAAACTTCCATCAGTCAAGATTTGAAAGAAGAATGTGGAGCTCCCGGAAAGCATGTCCGATCTTACCCTGCATTGTTTGTCTTTTAAGAGCAAACGCTCGGATTTGCACCAAATGTCTGTAGCAGTCCATACTCTTGTTGTATCTAAAAAATTAATAAAATACAAAATCTCATTTAGATTACTAATTCAATAAGCAAACTTATCATATCATATTAACAGCCTCCTTCAATGCAAAATAAACCAGAACTTGACGATAATAAATAATTTCTACATTCTAAATGGAATACCTATTATATAGATAGGTTTGTAAAGAAAATCTCCAACATTTATATTCATTTCCTAATAGTACTTAATACAACATCCAAACACAGACCAGACACATCTTTAAAAGCTGTAGACTGACAATGAGACGATAAGTGCATTAGTAGTTGCACCTTTACCTTCTTTTTCTTCCTTACTTTATTCACATAATAACAGAGAGAGGATCAATAGAAAACATCTTTAAGAGCATCTGAATGTAAACAGGTCCATTAAGTGTATCAGAATTCTTATTTGATAGTGACGAGGAGGGAAGTAGCGTGGGAGAAGCTTAATACTCCCATAATAACAATAATCATATTATTCTCTGCACTTAAGATGAAGAATCTTATAAATACTTCCTATCCATACTATATGAACATTCACATTTACCCTTAACTCAATAAGGACTAAATACTAAGTATGTATTACGTATCATGAATGACTAGCACAATGAGTAAGTAGGATTAGGGTAAGGTCTTGAGAGGATTACGATTCTACTTGCAGAATTAGACTTCGGGAGGGAATGGTGCTTTACTTACGTTGCGTTTACAATCACAACGCTTAAGTTCATTTCATATCACAACTAAGTAAGTGAACTAAAGCTCTTACCTTCCCATGCAATACATCTATATCCTCATCCTCTTCTATTCACAATCATCCTACCTAAGTAACTAACTAACTAACTACACAATACACACATAAATAAACTACTCCTTCTCCCTTCTTTACATTCTCATTCAAAAATCTACTAACACAACGTAAGAAAAGTGCCAAAAGGTTACTTTACTGCTACAAAAACTAACTACGTAAGTAAGTTACGATCTTTCTTAAGGAATTTCAAGGCATGGCTAAACATAAGAGCTACTGTACTTTTTAAAGTCGTCTTATTGCCTATAACACTTAACATATAATAAAATATATACCTAGTTCCGTTGAAAAAACATTGTAATAGTGTTATGGCTTATTAAGGTCCTATATAAACAGTAGGTTCGTAGTTGTCAACAAACACTACACGACAGAGGCAGTAAAGTACATGCAAAGAAAGACTAACTCATATAAGAAGAATAACATAACAGTAGAATTACACTACAACATAACAAAGGGGCGGCCGACAAGGCACAAAAAACGGAAGAGCTTAATATCCTTGTAGTCTTTTATCACCCAACAAGAAGACAACAACGGCAACGAACGACTCGGATAGATTATATTATTATCAACGAGACTGAAATGAACGACATGACATTATCAGATTGTCCCCATTTTTTATCTCCGTCTCGCCATACAATCTAATCCAAACAAATAAACAAACATTGCATTGGCAAGGTAAGCAATGCTGATGCCTGCCGAGTATCATCGCATTAAATATTAGAAAAGACCAGACCAGAATCACCGACCCTGATTCTATGACATACAACGTCAATATATTGTCTAGATACCTACAAGAATCTACTTAGAAATTTCATTATATACAGTAAGCACTGCATCGCTATAAAATATTTAGTAGGACAGAGCAGCGGGACACCGTCGTCGATGATGAATGAATCTTTCAAATCATAGAAAGTGCCGACGCATTCGTTATCATATCAGATCATAGTATCTTGAATACCAAATAATCAAACGCCATGTATTTATGTACGAACATTATACCTACCATATGCTTACTAAACTCAATAACTGTAGTCAAGCAAAAATTGTTAAAAAATCTCAAACTACATCATAAATATCCCCAGTCAGTCATCTAGTCATAATCATGGTCACCAAAACGAATTGGATATTCATTTCTCTTGACTTTGACTTTTAAATAATTTTTTGGCTTCACTTTACAAGATATTTCTACAAACACGAAACTACGAAATAAGGTAAACGTAAAAATACGCAAAGCGTAAGACACCCTTCCTTCTCCCTAAACCTAAAGCGTAATTTGTTTTGTGAATGAATGCAATATGCAACTGCACCATAATTTAGTATCTCTATTCCCTACTTTCCAATTTGACTAAATAATAACACGCAAACATGGCAAACCAACGATTCTTCTGCCGCAAAGGCAAAGGTAAATCATCTGACTTTTGTTATCTTTTCGGAGAAAAAGGAACTCATAAACCACACATCAATCACGAAACAGCCAAGCATACTAGTTAACTACTCGATTTCTTTTCCTGTCGCTCTCCGCTCTGTCTTCTCAACAACAAATTCAATTTAATAGCACCTCTGCAGAATAAATATTAAAAAGTCAATAACAAAACTGTCTCGTCCTGCTATGTAACATGGAAAAAGAAAACTACTGTACAGTACCGACTAGCAGTAACAGTAACTTCACAAAAAATCAAGTCTACTTAAGTAACTACAGTAGGTACATAGTCGTTAAACGTTAACAAATGCTACGTATGCTTAATAATGCTTACCGTTCTTCTCTTGAGATATCCACACCGACAGTTTGTATAGGAGACTCGATATTTGTTTTGATCACCGAGGCGAAGTTCTTCAGAATCAGTCGTAATGAGCTGCATCCCGTTGTCATATGTCTGCGAAAGTAATAAACAATCTTATATTATAATGTCATCCGTTTACATTTCATTCCCAAGGAATACTTCCAACTTAAATCTTAAATACAAATCCAATCCACATCCACCTCCGTCGCCAATAATCTTTATAGTTCCACTGTTCACTGTTCTACAACCACATTCTAATCCGAACAAAGACTCAGAGAGACATTCTGCATTGAATTGTACCTACACTTAATTAAACAATTATATAATCTACTCATTTTTAGCCATACCTACTCTAATGTAAGTAAAGGTTATTCCATTTAAGCATTTTAAGTGTATTGTATAATAATCCTATTTAGGAATTAGCAACTTACAACCAACCTACCTCTAATTTAACAAACAATATATACCTAGTAAGATTATCTTTAAATTAGAGCATCTGAGTACCTAAACTACTTACATACAATTAAACAACATTAATACATACATATACTACATACTCTAAGCTAAAGAGCATTCAGGTAATCCAATCTAACAGTAAAGGTAGAAAAGCCTTCTGCTTTATTCTCATCATCGTTTCATAACATAAGTAGTAGTAACTAAAGTAATCTAATGCCAACTCAAACTCAACAATGAATGAGCTTTTCATCCCTTTTCGCCCTGGAGCAATATTATCAATAGGTATGGCATGCTACGGCTTATGGTGAGGCATAATGCGTGTGCATGAGTTATGAATCTCTATAGATTATACAATTTCAATATTTATCATTCATATTCCTTCCATGGGCTGGCCACTCCCATCAAACTTCAAACTACTAAATAGAATAACTTATTACATATATTATTTTCATCTGAGTAGCTCTAGCTCACTCAATTCAACTTCACTCTTTCAATCTATCGCTATTGATTAGCCTGAAAACACTGGAGGCAAACTAAAGCTGATGCTAATGTTACAGGATTGAATATTGAATTCATTTAAAAACAGTAACGCACACAGGACAGGAACAGTAACCTTCCCATTATGCATTCTGTGAGCTACCTACTACATATATCTATATAGCTCTGAATTCGTTATCAACATAAAAAGACCAGTTTCCTAACTAGTAGAAGACATTCAGACATTTTGAATTTTATTCTGTCCAAGTCTACGTTCAGTTGAACCAGGACCAGGGCAGATCATGAATATCCATTTCTACAAAGAGAACAACAGAGAAGGGAGGGTTTGTCAAGTTTTCAATGGAAATACAACGACAACGAAACGGATGATGATGTAGAAAATTGATGGGAGAGCAGAAGACTATGAAATAGGATATAGTTGCTTTAGCTTTCCATTGTATCGCATCGTTAGTTAGTTTAGTTAGTTAAGGGAATATAAATAGCTTGGTCTGGACTGATGTAATAGGTATTGCTGGCTAAATAAACCTGGGTACTATACTATAATGTTATAAAGAATGGCAAAGAGATATTAGTCCATTTTGTGTAATAGGAGAGATAGAGTGGAGTGAGATAGATGGGATAATTAGATAAACGAAGTTGATTGACAAGAAGGGTTGGGCCTACACGCTTATTTTGGGTGTAGTGAAAGAGTAGGCGTTCTCAGTCCAAAGACAGTCAAGAATATTTCCAGCGACCTACACACAAGCCAGACCAATGACATTCCCTTCTCCGCACCACCAAACATAATCATCTCACATTCAGCTCAGCAAAGTATACAACACTTAGGGATCTCCTATGGATTCCTATTCCTTGTCATCTCACCCACTACGTATAATAATATTAGATTCTGGGTCGGCTACAGTACATATACAGCTACTCTTTACCATTTACTAGCAAACTTTACCAAAACCCGAAGAGGGTTCTTCCCATCCCTTTAATGTTTTATGTAGTTCACTTAACCTAACTTATAGCGCTGCCTAGTTTGTGATGTGGATGTGAGCTAGTTAACGTTCAAGCTATTTTTCTCATTCTATACATAATGTCTATCTACATAGCTGCTATGCAGTGTACGCTAGTTATTATTAAGTAAAGTAAAGTGTGTTAAGTATATCTCCGGTTGGCTACATTTCTCAATGAAACACAAGCAGAACCCGTCAAACTCGAGCCGAGTGAATGCACCCGGAAAAACTATCAGACAAAACATACATTATGAACGTACGACTCACTTCACTATCTATGCAACAACTGCAACAAAACGTCAACATGAATCATCTCTCCCTGCCTCTCTACTAAAACTAACGTCTATGTAGTCTAGCCTCCCCATTTACTTCCATTGAATTACAAACGACAAGAGTCAGTAACATTTTTCATTTAGGCATTACTACTACAAATAGTATAGGAGTATAGGAAGTAAAGTACTAATAAAATTATATTTCTCTACGAATTGATAGCAACAGCAAGTATTTCTCAAATTAAAAAAATAATTCGTGAGAGTTGGGTTTGAATGAGTAGCTTAATAAAAATATTATCGCTTAAAGTTGCATGAGATAACAATGAACTAATAGCAAGTAAAGTAAGGTAATCATAAGTATGTAGAAATTGTTATCAATTTTCTCGAGATATTTGCTATTTACTAATCTTTAGTATTTATTGGTAGTACCGATAGGGATAGGGACAGGAACAATTTTAACTGATAATTTTTTTTACAATCAGCATGTCACGACTAGGCAATTCGTGTAGATTAAAAATAACGGAAGAACTCATTTGCTTCTGAGTTAATTACAAGACTGTAAATTATGTTAATCAAGCAGGAAATGGGACGGGCCGGGGAAACAGTGCCCATATATTTAACTTAGAGAAAATTAAGGTGAAACATACCTATAATACCTAAACAGTGGCTTCGGCTTATCCATATTCTTTATACCTATTTATATTGTCAATGTATAATGTTATACAACACAGTGTTACATTTCTATCTCTAATAGGTACCAACTAATACTTTGTATTCTCTTAACTCTTTACTACACTTAGCTTCCTCCCTGAATTATTCATATCCATCCCCATTCCTCTATTGCATTAGTTAGTTTGAAGTTTCTACATACTATTTTGTCCTGCCAGCCTCTTCCATTCATTTTACTACGTCTGTTCTATTCTGCCGTAGATTGTAAGTGTAAATATATGAGATCAGTGTGAGGGTGTTCTAATCGTAAGTGCAGAGAACACTACGAAGTATGAACGCTTTGATGTTTTAATATTAGGGAACCGTATGTATGTAACATTAATAACATCAGAAACCTACAGCTACGTCAAACAGATACTTACATAACTTAAAGTTAACCAAGAAATTACATAACGATGGAGAACATTTCAACATTCTGTGAAACATTAGAGGAAGTTGTAAAATTAATAACAAATTATTAACGGAGAGAGTTCCGCCCTTTCTGCTCTTCGGATTCTGAAACTAAAGCGATGTAGATTGCTAAACATACAAGCTAAATACGATATACACCTTTCCTTAACAAGAACAAGCAACTGTTTGTGTAAGACTTGAGCCACAAATAATGAAATTATTTTTCGATAATTTAAAGAGATACAATGGAAAGGGACCTCGCGAAGTTACTGACTAAATGACGGTCTCCGTACGAAGATTACTTCATCCATCCCAATTAAATAAGTATCTAAAGAAATACTAATAATACTTGAAAAATATTTTAACT
>JAQFYC010003637.1:0-19997 GCA_034694165.1 Tomocerus mixtus
TAAGTTTGTAAAAAAAATTTACGAAGATACGGGTTTCCAAAGATAAGGAGTTACGAACAGAGATCGGGAGATGGGCCTAAGTTTGTAGTATTATGTAGCATTATGTTGCTAAGTCGCTAACTCCTATTGTATGTAATTGACAATACATACAACAAAGTTAGTGAATTAATACTACAGTATATTACATAATATACTAACATAAATAATGACTTTAGTTTTACTACAATTAGGGATTCCAAATAAAATATTTTATAGTATTTCATCATAGCCCTAGTGTAATGTGTGTTCAGTACCAAATAGTCCTCCAGTTATACTAGTGAATATGTGTGTACACAGGAAATCATATAAATACTTGTTTTTATTTTTAACTATGGAGCATATAAATATAGTCATTTTAATTGTTAGTACAGGCATATTCCAAGCACACATGCTACGCAAAATGCAATAAATGTCAGTATTAGTTATCTACTTATACCTATGTATTTTCCAAGCAAGGGAACGTTGTTAGGTCTGACCTAATTGACGAATTCTAGCTACCTATACATGATATACAATTATTTATAATAACTGTGTACAGAAGAAATACATCAACTATCAATGGAACAAATGTATGTATGCTTCATCCTTAAGTTGTCTCAGATGTCTATAATGTATCATCTTAAGGTTTGTACCTTTATGCTACACACTACACACATCCTGGAGATAAATTTTAGTAAAAATATAAGTCCACTAAACTAAGTGGTATTCTCGTTCATGTAGAAGACAGAACTACAGAATTGCAGAGGATACTAAAGGTCATATTATGTATAGTTGTCATATTCACATTAGTGTGTGATAAGGTACCTATAAGTGGAATTGTATTCTATTCCTGTGAAGACGACTGCTTGCGTTCGAATTGGCTACATATTGATAGATACATAATACATGCTCAAATGAGTTGCAAACATGGAAAAGGGCAGATTGAGTGATTGAATCTTATTAATTTTTAACAGAACTCACAATTAGTGACCTAGACAGTCGTGGTACTAATCCCAATCGCTGCTTATTTGCATTGCATTTCGTAGAATTACATATAGCTGATTTGCAGTGATTAGTGATAGCTTGGTGTAGACTTTCCATAAGGAAATTTCGACATGTCCGCAGTCAACTACGAAGATCTCTACGAAGAGTTTATTCTTCTCACATCTTCGTCCTCTTCATCTTCACCCTCGGCCGGTGATCATTCTTCTTCTCCTACTCAACAAACGCAATTACAAGAGTCAAGCTACGAACAAATGCCAGACTCTGCCAATCCAACGGATCAGAAGTTATTACAATCACAACCACAACGTATGTCCGGTGAGTTTTCATATTTTGAAACACGTATTTCTGTTGTGATCTAATTTTTAGTACATTAATTCCCTAATTTTTGTGTGAAAGTATTTCATATTTCACGTTTTTGTATTAAAAGCTATAAAAACAATAAACAAAAAGATTAGGTAATAAATGTACTTAGAGAATTAACCGATTTCATGCACAATATGAAGTTTTAGTAATAGAATTTTAACCAAGTACCCTTTATACCTATATACCAACTTTGCTTTCCGAATTTTGCATTCAAAAATCTTGGTTTCATATTTCCGTTGTAGATATTATAATATATAGTTCATAGTTCATGTCATGTCACACTATATATTTCATTTACCTATATAATATAGTTCAGAGATAATATGCACATACCATATCCAATTACTCATTTCATGATATGTATGTATGTAAGTGTTGTGGCTTAACTCGCTTTACACATTAACAGAGTGTTTAGCAAAAGAATGCTTTTACTTCGATATCGCTAAAGAGATGTTTATCTTATTTGAATGTATTATGCAAAGTAGAGGATGAAAATGCAAATAGTGTGACTGACAAGATTACCTACATGAACATTTGTCGAAATGAACCAACTTGAAAGTACATTACAACTATGTATACAAATAGGCTCGATAAAGCAAGAATGACAAGATGCTATATCCTTCTTATTTTATTCATGGATACGTGTAGAAAAAGTAAGTACAGATAGCAATTGGCCATCACATTCTAGTTGGGACTTAGGATGTTATTCCCATTCCTGCTGGTTTAACCAAATTTCTTCAACTCTTATAGACTTTGTCTATTCAATTTGAGTTACTGTCCTGTCGCATCAATGCCATGCATAATAGACTCATACAATGTAATGGCAATACCCTATGCCCTATACAGACAAACCTCCTATTTTATGTTAGAAAAGCTGAATGAACTTACGATTACCTAGTCTACCCTTAAGGTAAACTTTTGTGTCTTCATCGTGGTAAATAGTATTGAACCAAATTATAGCTACATCGTAATTGATATAGTGGAAATAGCAGACGTGTCCAATGAGTTACAACCAAATACTATACATGTATATTATATCGATGGTACTGTGTAAGTTAAAACACATTAGATTCAATTATAATATGAGTGTTAGTGTTATCTTATTAGCCGGATGTTGGTACTTGCCTTCAGATCAGAGTTCCTTAGACTACTGCATAGGTATAAGTAGATGTTTTTTTATTTTTAATGCAATTTTTTCGGAAATTATACACAAATTATAAGTTATTAGTCGAGTTATAATTGTTATCCTTGAGGTAATGTATTTTAAGCTACAGATATCAATATATCATGCTAAAGACACTATCACTACTCTTGCAGCAAATACTGGTTGAATAAATGGGTATTAAGCCAGTACACCTTTAGGAGAAAATGACACATAACTTTAAGTCTCTGGCAGCATTTGCATATGAACTCAATCTTGAGAAATTCAAATTAGGTTAACGTTTTCATCGCATGGGAATGTTTGCAACGCATTTTAAGGTAGTAGCTAATACCTATAGTAATACCTTTTTCACTTCCTTGCGTTTATCTTTAGATTTTTGCTACCCACCATGCGTATACTTTGAACATCATACCTTAATGTAGGAAAAAATGTTATTTCAGAGCAATATCTTAAATAATATAAATCAATCTGCCTACACATTATATTTTCCCCTTTGCAGTAATTAGCACAGCTGGATTTCCAACTTCGCCTAACGATCATTCGGCGGAAAGTATTGTGATGAATTTGCAGGGAGAAACAGCCCCAGAAGATCAAATTGACTCGCATTATACTGTACTGCAAAAAGAACACCCTGGAAATGCAGATGAGCTCCGAAAACTTTTATGCGCCCCAACATTGCCAACTTCTCGAGGTCATCTGCTCCGATCCCCCTTTATCAATCAGCAATACCAATTTCCTCCACAGCATTTTTTGTCATGTTCACAAATTTCACCAACTCCGAGTGCTAATATAGCCTGGGGGCACAGTCATGTGCATGGGCACACTCATAGCCAGCAAATGAGCCATAGCCCTCCCCAGATTAATTACTTTAATCAGCAACAATACATAAACAGTCATCATCAACAACAACATCAGCAACATTTGCAACAACAAATGGTGGTTCACCAACCGAGCCAGCCAAATAATCAGCAAATGAATCATCAATATCAGCAGCAACAGCAACAAATGATGAACTCTATAAATATGCGCTCAAATCACTGGGATAATCAACCCTTTCCTGGGGGTCTTAATGAATTATGGCGAAGTGTGCCACCCGAATGTCAAAGATACTTAACACCGCAAGATGTTCCAGAATCCGCTCGTTTTCGTGGATATTTTACTGTATGCGAGCTATTGGTCCTGAAAAGAAACTTGCTGGGAAGATGTACTGGCGCTGCTGAGGAATCTACTAATGATGATGAAGCCGAAAAGGGATCCATGGGAGGAACACCCGTAAGTTCTGCTACAAATAATAACAACAATAAGAATAATAGCTCTAAGAAAAGGAAACGCTTACCGGAAACGGCAGATGAAGAACATCCAATTGAAGAAGATGAATTAGAAGCCAATTGTGAAGTAACGGTTACTGTTGGGGTTGCTGTTAAAGAAGCATTAGATGCCCTGGATGAGGAGCAACAATCAAATGCACATTCAAACGCAGGACCCTCTTCCAGTGTGAATAATAATGTTCCAGTGCAGGAACACATCAATCAATTGCCATCAATATCTGCAATAACTGTTCCTTCTCAAAGTCTGACCACTGCACAAATCATCACTCAGACAAGTAGCGGGCATAGTCAGGGCCAGGGACAAGGGTCAACTTCTTCTTCACAAAAGCCGATAGGGCAGCCTCCTCCTTATCGCACCGCACAATTGGTATTTAAACTTTTGCAAATAGGGAATTATCAATTGAGATCTTTTGCTGATCTCACTCCTAATAAGTTCAAAGTGCTTTATAATACTCAGTAAGTCTATTTCCTTAGATTTTAACTTTTCCTCTACATACTAGACTAACTACAGCTATTTCTTACCTTTAGGATTGATTTTAATAGCTAACACTACAAGTATAGTGCTGTACAATGAATTCAAACGAGCCAGGTTCTTAAAATTTTCATTGTCTTGTCATTTAACAGAAGAATAGTCTATGAGTGCCAACTTCCAATTGTTTTGCCACAACGAGAAGATATGCAACCGCTGCGAAAACTGCTTACTATTGATGTTGGATTTGATCAAATTACTTGTGTACGATTTGGAAATGATAAGGTAACGTGTTCAAGTTGTGTAATAAGGGATGAAGGTGGAAAGTCAGGAGCTATAATATGATTTATTTGTACACAGATGTTTCTGAGAGTGGAAGGAGCCCCTTTGTTAACAGTGACTTATAATGCAATTACTGACGACGAAACATCTTCCCCGGTGAGTTTTCAAGAGCAACAGTTACTGGACCAGATTGACCAAGGACAGTTAAAGCTCAGCCCTTGTCATCAAGTAATAATTTGCATGTCATCTCAGATTAACCTTTTAAATATCTTAATTTATATAGTAAATACGAGTATATATGTAAGAACTTGGAATGCATATTTCTTACTATTTAAATGCTTGTCTACAGGTTTAGGTAGTGCATTCTGTACATTGTCATTTCAATGTTAATTTCTATTTACAGGTGTTTTTCATTAACGAAAGATTGGTTCACATGCTGGAATCTCAGTTTCGTGATCATCCTCGACTTCGTCATTTGCTAACTCAAAACCCAATATTTAATGACACCCAACAAGTCAGTACAATCAGTAGTAATGCATGGAGTAAATAATATCAATTATTAAAGTACATATACTAATTGCAAACATAGATAAGTGTATAGGCACAATTATAATATAGAGTAGACTGTGTATCCTTAGTATAGTAGTGTAGTAATGCTAGAATGTGTAGCTTATAGTTTGTAGTTTATCAAGATACAAAGTGATACCATGTATTTAGTTACGTAGTTATGATATAACAATAATATTGTTAAATATAGATTAGATTTATATATAAGTGTCACTTACTATAAACTACCTACGTGAACAATAATTATGTATTCTGGAGCACAAGTTTTGTTATTGGATGAAAATAAAGTGTTATTTGAATCAATGAAAATATGCGAATCTAAATGTTAAATCCAACAGTTTCCTAGAATTTATTGAAACACACGAGATACCATATTAACCATTTTATATAGGTAAAGAGTTTCCATAAGCTTTATCTTTTCGCACAATAAATTGCCAATACTTTCATATTCGTTTAGGGCACATAATCTACAATGTCAACTGACAATCCACAATATTATAGGGACAAGATTCGTTCTGTACGATATCAACGATGAAGGATACAATACGTGTAACAATTTGTGATTGCCAGAGGTACTACAGATACTACGAACAATGACATGCAGTGCATGCAGATAGTAAATACATGTTTGGGAAACTATTGCTCAATAAATAATTATGTACTAAATAGGTTAATAAGTACGCTATTACTACTGAATCAACCCATCAGTAAATGAAAATAGCAGAATGCTTTGGAAAAGTGAAAACTGTGACTTCGGTAAGTAATATGCTAATAAATATGTGCACTGCTCTTACCCCTATTCCGTGACCAGTGCCTATACATTGTATACAGGTAATCAAGTTGTCGCAGCATATGAATACAAATTATTGTAGTTATTGAAGTAAAACTACAAAACTACAACCTATATCTTGATGGCACGGCACAGCAGACCAAATATATAATGCACAACACTCTATTCGGGCACCAAGGGCAATAATTAAGAAGATAGTAATGGTAGAAGGACAATTTAATCGATGTGTTGCTAATAGCATGCCAATCTCAATCAAGGAATAACTGCGGTTAACAATAATTCAAGCAACAAGAATGTATGTACAAAATTGCGTCTCACATGAAGAATTTTGGCGATGATAGACTATCGATTAACGAACACGAGTATCATATAATATTTAGCGCATACTTTCACTCAGCATACCAGGAAAGTTTGATGGATCGAATTGTGTAACCCATTGCCCCATTGCCAATCACACCTAGTACGGTAAATATCAAACATATTTAGTTTGTAATACACTACCCACAGAATTGACGGATAAAAATAATTGCTGGCAATAATTAAGATGAAGTATGTATGTTATACGTACAAGTACGTCTACAAATGACATACTAACAAAAGTATAGCCTTTATTGAATTCGTATGGTATTTATTCTGCAAACAATCTTACTTCACTAGTATACAACCATACAGTGAATTAAGGTAAGAGTTGAAATGAAAAGATAATTATTATAAGTGCAAATATGAGATAGCAAAATACAAATCAAACTGCCACGGATTTCGATGAAAATATTTCGATCCAATAGCCATCTGGATCTTTAACAAAGGCTAACCCTTTCATCTTTCCATCATCAGGTTTTTTAATAAATTGGACCCCAAGCTCTTCAAAGCGTTTTGACGCAGCGTATACATCAGGAACCATGATTCCAATGTGACCATATCCAATTCCGTCCGCATTTCCTATTTTGTAAGCCTGCTCAGGATCATTTTCTGTTCCCCAGTTGCTGTAAATGAGGGAAAATAACAGTTAACAATTGCAAACTTATTGGCGTTTTCTACAGTAAGCAAATTGTGTTTACTTAATATACTAAATAGACACAGTTGGTATAAGAAATGTACTATAAGTATAACTTCCTTTGCATGTTTTGGTTTTGTAAGCACCCAAAAGGGTTATGACAGGGAAAAGTGCTTAATTAGTCTAATATGCAGTGTACAAGTACAATTCGAAATATGTAGATAAGGCCCTTGCTAAAATACTGATTAGTTTAATGATGATATCGATGAAACTTACTGAGTTAGCTCCAAAGTTGCTTTCCGGGACATGGCCCACTCCCATCGCTCTTTTTCATCTGTGGGAATGTCTTCCTTCTTTTCAAATCCCATGAAATACAGAGAAAATTTCATTGCCGGAAAGTCAAGCTTCTTTAACAGAGTCATGCCCAAAACGTTTGTGTAAAATGGCAAAGATTTCCTTGGATCCTTGATGCGGTACATCGTTTGCTGAAATATGAAGTCCTAGAAAAACCCAAAAATCAAATATAATCTAAGACCAACCATAACCTTTCTTGCAAGACTGCTTAATTCAGTGTTGAAAAACTGAAAATGTTTCTAATGTAATATTAATTGCGTTTACAGAGTGGTTATAATGAAACATTAATTGCAACCTTGGTTGACGGATCAGGATCCGCACACAGCTTGTCAACTTCTTCATTGCTCAAAGGCGAGGTCTCTCCCATGGTAGATTTTTGTGCACAGCAGGGCTGATGCAGGTAAAGATTATTCTGAAAATCAAAAATCTAAACTAAGTAAAGATCGACATGTAAATAAATTCATGTTCGCCTAATACATTGGTTAAAAGTACTGTATTTTCTATCGCAAGTTGTACACATAAATGCACTGGTGTTAGTAACTAGCTTTGTCATCTATAAGGAGATTAGGATTTAGTTTAAAATGGAATTGGTAAAAAATAAACGTATTCCGCTAAAAATAAGTATTTATGTGTAAACACGAATTAGCAAAGCAATTATGTGTACATATTTCTATATGTCTCTGGCTACATATAATATGTCTTTGGATTCTACTTATAGGTTAACTAAAGGTTAAATTATTATTATATAAAAAACTTTCGAGACTCCCAGAGAAACAAACTTACAATCAAAAAATGTGTTTCCAATGTATTTCAATTAGGCAGCCTATGTGAACAGTTGAACAGACAGGCCGGTAATGCATTTCTTCTGATATCGGTTAAAGACTAAAACAGATCTCAAGGTCGCAAGTCGCAGCGGAGCAGTTTAGAGTTAGATTAGACTACCGGTGGTGTATATATGTAGTGTGAGAGTAGTGTAAGTATGAGTGTTTACATATTTCACTTCATGCGTTCGTTTCGTACGATTGTACCATTGCTATTGCATAATTGCATTGAAAAATGTATTAAAAATGAATATTCGGTTCAATCTCAATCAAATAATTGAGTTAATGGTTAGTATCTTGTTTACGGCCAAACCAAATGACAACATTGACAATCCAAAGTGTGAACAATGCTTATGAATCCACGTTGTAATTTGTACAATGCATAGACACTTAGTTTGTATGTATGTTAATATGTAAGGGTAATACATGTTAATGTAAGACTTATGCAAGCAACTTGCATAGGGTAATACAATATATGTGCGTGTCTAATGATTTTCTGATTTACCCGTTGGTAGTTATTATATTTTGTTTTATGCTGTTACTGTATTGATATGTTTAGGTCAGGTCATTATATTCCATGAGCCATTAAATTGTAACCTGTAATTGAAATGGTTATCTTATAATACTGATGTAATCGTTACAAGATTTAACGGAGGACAGAATAGAGACTTAACTATGCATTTCTGCATAAAACTTTACACAATCTCACAGTTATGCTCACAATGCCCCTAACGTGGATAGACTGAATACGATGTGAAATACAGTGCAGTGCCGGTAAGACAGCGCTCCACAATTCAAACGCACATCATCCGGTATCTCCAGTGTGTCGTCAGATTATTAAAATTGTCCAGTTAAAATTAAAATTGTTCTAATAGTAAATTGAAATATTCCAGTTACGACGAGCTAAAATGTTTTACCATGTAAGTACTTAATAAAATCTTAAAAACTAACATATATTTTGTGTGGTTAAATAAAAATACGCATTTTAAATATTCTAACTCTAATCTAATGTCTAATGTCTAATATTGAATATTTATGTTTATTTTTTTATGACGATGATCATAATGATCAATGATTAGATTAAAGTTTGTGTTGCCAATTATAAATATGTGAACGGTACTAATTCTTGTATACTTAAATAGATTGGTATGGAACATGAAATTCTGTTGCACCCTCAATATTTCGGTCCCAAGTTACTGGATACAGTGAAGCAAAAGCTTTTTACGGAAGTTGAAGGTACGTGTACGGGAAAATATGGTTTCGTCATAGCCGTAACAACTATAGATAAAATAGGATCGGGAACAATTCTTCCCGGACAAGGATTTGTAGTTTATCCCGTAAAATACACAGCTATTGTATTCCGTCCGTTCAAAGGAGAAGTCGTGGATGCTGTTGTCACTCAAGTCAATAAAGTTGGAATGTTCGCAGAAATTGGACCCCTATCCTGTTTTATTTCTCACCACGTAAGTACAAAAAGGAGCTGCATTTGTATATAAACTATGCATAATCCGTGTGTTGGATTATAGATTTTTTAAATATTAATTAATATCTTAATTTTAATTCTCAATATTTGCAGTCTATTCCTTCGGAAATGGAATTTGATCCAGCAGGAGTACCTCCATGTTATAAATCGAAAGATGAAGATATTGTTATTAAACAGGATGATGAAATCAGACTGAAAATTGTGGGAACCCGTGTTGATGCTTCTGGAATTGTAAGTAGATACATATTTATATAATACTACACTTGCAATAAGTTGATTATCGTCATCGTAAACGTAGAAAAGGTTGCAAATAAATGTAAAAATTAAGTTAATTCTAACTAATCTAAACCATATTTCTTTTCAGTTTGCTATTGGGACTCTTATGGACGATTTCCTTGGGTTAATATCTAATTAAGTAGTTTTGAAATTCTGTTATTTTATAACGCGTCCTTTATTTGTTCTAATGACCTTCATATTATACTACTAATTTTTATACTATATCTAGTATCTACCTTATGTTAGACTTTTTATAATAGTTCAGTGTTCATTCTGTTCATTAAAATCACTACATACACAAGCGACGGTAATGCAAAGGAATAAACTAATTTTTTCGAATTTATTATAATTTATAATTATTATGTACAATCTTATCTAAACTTGCAATATTGTTGTAAATAGGTAGGCCATGTATTTACTTATTTAGATCCAGAGCATAGGCTAATTTTTACTTGCTTTTCAATATTCGTTTACTTTTTGCCATTGTTACTTGTATTATACGGAATAGGGATATTGGTAATTATTATTTCATGAAGAGTTTTTCTGTATGTACCTAGTAGCCGAAAATGTAATATATTGAACAATTGGCTATCATGAAATGCTATATAATATAGATATACTATGGGTCCATAATTGTTTTCGGGACTCTAGGCACAGAAAAAACCTTTGGGGGCGGTGATGTGCAAAAGTTGTGTCCTGGGGGCCATGTCATAGGGAAGGGAACATACTTGAACATATTACGTGCGAGGCGACGGTCTAAATAAATATGCACATTTGTAACCTGAGTCGAGACCTGTAACCTGACCCTTTTGGTTATTGACCAACTTTAGGCTATGGCGTTTGTTGTCTCTGTTACTCTATTTAACATTAGTTTAGCTATAATAATTATGCATACCGTGTGATTGTACACTATTTCTATTTTATATGTAGGGAAAATTGCTTAGGTATTTTCATTCGTTTACCTTTCACAGGAAGTTTTATATCTTGAAAGTGATAATACTCAATATACTCCCAATTTGAGGTACTATATTCACCAAACAATACTTATATTTTATAAATGTTATAGGTATTATTGTATTTATTTCAATTTATTGTATTTGTTCAACTATTGAGCAAATTGACAGAAATATATAAAGTAGTCCTGTAAACGTTAAGAACACACGTTTGTTCCGTGTCACTCTCCTCTTTAAGTTTTTAGGTTTTTACCTATTTTTTTAATGTTTTGTTTGTATACATACAAATACGTCACACATAGCAATATACGTATAGCATTAAGAGAAGACGGGAATAGTAATGAACAAACATTATTGTAGACTTAAGAAGTTCGTTTTAAAGGTCTTTTGATTCTAATCTTTCGCTTGGTCGTTCATATCAGCTCTCTGCACTCCTTCCGCTCTCTGCCCGTTAATGCTCCTCCGAGTCTTTCCCTGACAATAAGTTAAAATTAGGTTTGACTATCTTAAGCAGAATAAATTGTCGAAATGAACGTACAAAGCAGAATTATGACAAACTTACTTGCAGTTGTATGTATATATTTGTAAGTACACTGAGAAAACGTTAAGTCAACTTCAGCAAGACTCCGACTTCGACCAACAACGGGAAGGCTAGGATGAATGAAGACGCTATTGAAGTTTTCACTTTCATTATCTTTTGGTATACCTACCTAACCAACCTACTATCTTTCTCAGTTGATTGTAAAACAACTGACAATTATTAACACTCTTGCGAAGGGAAACTGCGAAATACCTAAAATCATTTTATTCTGCATAATACATTTAATACTTTTAGTTCAGCATATCTGGCACTATCAGATGTTGATGTAGTCATCATGTAACCTTTAAGAACGATAAATATGCCATCCTATAAGAAAAATGTCATCAGGAGAACTACGCAGAACTTTTTTACAGCATTTCTACAATGATGCCAAAAATATACGTACTAAATGGTTATTAAAGGGTGGCTACATTTTTATTTTGGGAAAAGTTATAATTTTTAGATATTATTCTAATACTATTAATGTTTTAAATGTTATATCGTTAATTTGCACTTATCTAATGAGCTTTTATTAATTTATTCCAATATTTAACTCAGTTTGCATTGAACTACTATATATTGGTTACAGCATAGGTGCATATCATACTTCGGTACGTATTTGTATATAGCATAATAACCTTAAAAATAAAGCATTAAGTATTTATTATATAAATATTATACTTAAGTATAATGCAAGTCTGTTAGATGACATTTAAAAAGGAAACTATACAATGCTAATTCTGCTTACTAATTAGACTTTTACGGTATCACGCAATTATTTTTGTCTTCCATATACAATCATATTTAATGCACGCATGTACATATATTATATAACAAAAATTGATTACCAATTATATTGTTAAGCACATTTTATCTATTGTTGATACTATGTAGTTATATATGTTTGAAAGTCAGGAACGACAAAAAGAGACATTATGAAAAATGTACATGGGATATTTGGAATGTTATGATAAGAATAAGATGAATATCTAATCTAAAAGTGAACACTGTCTAATACAAAAACATGTACGCATATATAAATTACATTACACAGAATCTACTATGTACCAGAGCAGGAAAGGACGAAGTATTTTATTTTTCAGGCGAATTGCAAAATACATATATCTAGGAATTTTGAAATTGCTAGTATAGTAGTAGGTATAAAAGGACTCCCTTACTGTTTGTTCAGTAAGACATTGCAGTTTGGTTCTATCCACGATATACTGTTTAATTTTCTCCCATATCTTGAAGACGTCACATTACTGTTGCATTGCTGAAAGAGGGGACATAAAAGAAGGCTTACGCAGCGAGATAAGATTACAAGATTGGCGGAAAACTGAGCCTAGCAGTACAAGCAAAAGTAAAAGCTATGCATTGCTTCGGACAGATCAGAACCCCAAAGTAGTCGAGGATAGCATCAGTGTAACGCATCATATCTTTTGAAAGTCTTCGTCAACAAAGTAAAATCAGTATCAGTATGTGCAGTATATTGAACATTACAACCTTTATGGACCAAGGGCCACATATTTATGTAATGTACGAAAATGCCCTAAAGGATTTCTGTTATAATATAAGGTACATAGTTGTTACCTTAGCTAGGTAGATCAACCAACGCAACATACATACTATAGGTCATCGGTATTAGGTATATTTGTTGTATCAGCAATTTCCTATTAGGGACTGTCTGTATTCTCTGTATGTACTCTGGCTTGACATTTGCAACTTTCCCCCTCTTCCCATTCTTTGATATTACGCTGTTATGAAATCAACAACATTTTGGAATGGAATTGGATTCTTTGCTTTTCTCTGTTGCATTCCGTAATTCCGAATGGATCTGTTTACTCATTACCTTATCTATAGAGAGCTACATACATAATATTTTCCTTTGTGATGGTCCCTTGAAAACATTTCTCTTTGTCTTCGTGTTTCTGTAGACAAATAAGATTTCTGTTTATATTCTGATAAATTGCAAATATTTTCTGTTTACCTACCCTCCTTTGTTTGGCAAGACATCTCAAAAACGCACAGATTACATTACATACTACAACAAGTTATGTTTTGAAGTATATTTCATAAAACATGAGCAGAAAAAATATACAATATACTATCTGTACACTGTATGCTAAGTAAGTAACCTAAAAAGTTAAGTATGTCGAGTAAACGTACATTGGTTATGTAGCTCACTGGGGGAAAGGAATGGGATGAATTTTTGTACTAAATACTTAGGATACTAGTTAGTAGTATTAAGTAGTATCTATAGGATATACTAGTAAGTTGTAACTATATACTCTGTGTAGGGGATATACGATAAGTATGATGTATTGCATTGATGATTGAGTTAAGAGTAGTTGATTACACTTGAGCATTCAATCCAAAGTAATAATAACCTAAAAAAATGAACAGATAGATTCCTTTGCTTTACTCATGGATTTAATCATGTCCTTTCAATAGTAATTCAATTAAAATAAATTTTTACGATTTGCAGTCATTTACCTGCCTAAGTAGGTAGATATAGTAGTACTTAGGTATTAAAGGTTGGCTTTATCTCATTTTATCTTTAATTTCGCATAACTTTGGCTAGTATTGATGAGACATGCAGCTTATGATTTTTGTATAGAAAGATGCCTGTCTGACTTGCGAAAATACATGTTTGCACATTCTGTGGTACCCTGTTTGGCCACTGTTTGGTTATACCCTGCTTGTATGGATAACTCTGATACTTACAAATATCTGTTTACAGATTACGTTCATAATGCTCGTATTTATAATGAGTGTTTTATATACTTAATTCAAAATGAGAATGTGCACCACACCAAAGTGGTTGTATTGTATACACATAAATATCTGTAATCCAAACATGGCAGTGGCATATACTGATATACTAAAGATATGTCCTATTAATAGAAAGGGACCTGATCTGGTATTTATGCTAACCAAAGTTTGGAATCTTGGAATAAGAAATAATCATCAGCGAAGTGGAATGGATAGGTAAATAAAGAGGTAGCACATTTCTCCTTTTAATCTCTATCTTTTCAAGAGTGTAGCTGGTATTTCGTCTGTAGGAAATTAAACCTGGCTTGACTGCTTTTATCTTCTATTAAAGGTTTCCTGTAGATTACTCCGACTTTGCTTTGATTTAACTTTCCTCTGCCTAAGTCTCTTGTATGTTGTATATATTGTAATAATCTTTTGTACCTGAGCTGTCTATTTGTTTTCCACAAAAGGAACTGATCTGCAGCTGCAAGATAATGCGAATGTTTGTACTCCTACTCACATTTCTTCTCAGTTGCTAAACTTACTGTTACGCATACCTTACATATTTCCCGTACGTACTTAATTTTGCCTTGTTGCACGGCATCATTGATGCCTTATGTAATATAATTCTCAAATTAAATAGACACAAAGTTAAGGAGATCAAAGATAAAGAAATTCAATTACCTTCTGCCGTTTGTCAACTTTCAACCTAGCTAAGTATTTAGTGGTAAAGATTTGGAAGTAGTCTGGGTTATTATAATCCATATACTAGCTCTAGCTAGCAACAAGGAAAGGATTTATTAGAAAGATCAACTATTCAGGCTAAATTCGAAATAGCAATAGCTAATCCTGCATACTGCATAACTCACTCATCAATTCAAAGTCTGAAGATATTTTTCCTATTTAGATAATAGTGGTATATGTAGAGGTAAACGTGAAAAGCATAACAGTTTATATAGAACATACATAGAACTGACGCACCGTAACTTTCACTGGCTTTCACCATGTAAGTAGTTTGCATGGGCATAATCATCTATAAATGCATTATAATATAAAACTACCAAAATTAATAATATTTAAGTTTACAATATTATTTCGGTGATTGTTTATTTTGCTCATTGGCTCCTACAGACATTGATTAGCAGATCAAAGAGGGATTTCTGCCACTTTATATCAAGTTTGATGTGTATAATCCGAAGTACACCCCGCGAATTCTAGTCGAAACTGTTAAGGTTTTTGACTATTTCTTGGTTTATCTATCTATTTAAAAATTGTGGGTATATTGCCTTTACTAAATGATCATTTGGGAAGAACGAACTGAAAATAATACGATTTATAAATTTATTGAAAAACGAAATCCTTTGCAAATTACACAGCCCAAAGTCTATCTTTTAATATTGGAGTAGGGCTTTATATTGGTAAACTAAACCTGGCTGTGAAATTGTTCATATGATTACCTACAACAGGCAGTCGGTATGCCACGGCGAAATCCTTTGCTAAGTAGGGATTTCATTTTGAATGCTCTTTCATTCTGAAAGTTACGAATCCGAAGAAACGTGCACTTTAGAGAAATTGGTAAGAGGAATAGAGTAGAATTAATTTTGAAGCTTGTTTAACAAGGATTAAACAGTAGTTATATGGATCTGCGTGTGTTTATGTTCATTCATATTGACGCAACTACTTATTTTATACTTTGAGGCGAAAAGAGATGGTATGGGACCACATTACAATATTCGATATGCATCAAAATAATATGAACAACTAAAAAACCCATAAGCCCCAAATATAGAATAAACTATGCCTATCATTATTGTAAACTTTCCCTGATACTGAATGAGTGAAAGTACAGTGGAAGGAAGGATGTAACTTCAAGTTACATGAAATTTGTAGCCTAATAGTCCCTATACTCTTAGTATAAGGAATATAATTTAAAAAAATTTTAATTTGCGGCAGTTCTTTGGTATCGTTGAAATTTTGTAATGGCGAAGGGTCATTGATCGTCTTGTTTGTGTAACCTTGTATTTAAGTGCTTATATTATACATTCAAAGCATATGCCAGATATTTCTGAGTACATAATATATGCTTATGCGTATGTATGTATTTAGTCTGTAGTCTGTCACAAATGAAGTGAAACAAATAGAAACGGTCGTGAAAGTGATATTCCCATTTCATCTTCAAATGGCGATGGAGAAGCTGACACGTTTTGCCGAATTAAAGCATTATAACATCATTTAATATGCAGAGAACACAAACTTAGGCATGTTCTCTTGTATTCCGCTTTTCGCTTTGTTAGAAAATGCTTCCTTTTACTTACCGATAATGGAAATTGGTTGCAACAACTTATTTGTTTCCAAGAATTCATCCCTGCATGTGCTGTGTCACCTCTTAAGTGCGCCAGTGTTGGAAATCTGTGTCACAGCCGCAACCAGTGTACAAACTGTGCATAAGAATAATCTAAACAGAAAGCAAATGCTACAACTAAATGGACGATATACAGATTAGATGTATATTGCAATTGCACGTAAACAATATAGGCCACGTTCCTACATTGCAGTATTTCCAACAACAAAACAATACCTAATGTGTGTTGATTGAACTACCAAGAACTTCTATTCCATTAACCATGCTTTGCATTCCGATTTCTAGGGCGCTTGTATTTACAATTCTAAGAAAGAGAACTTATGCATATTTATGGGAAATAAACGCTAAAGGCCAAATGCAGTGAGAAAACGTGGGAATTCGTTCTAGGAAGAAGGAATGCAATCCAATGCTATAATTGAATAAAGGAGAAGGCTATTTATTCGATAGTATCTGAATAAAAGCATTATCAGTGTATTTATAGTTTGTAAGCAATGAGACAGGATGTAAGCGTGTGACCTTATAATCGGATAATACTTAACACACAAAAGATGCAAAAACAGTTTTACTTTGTTGTGAAGTAGCATTATAAATCCCTTGAAAAAAGAAAATTTGACTTTCCTGGAATAATGACCATTTGCTACTTCTCATAATGTTTGTTACGATCGATGTGATTGTTATTCCGTATTATTGGTAATTATAAGCTGTTGTGGAAGCAAAATTAGAGTCATACTTATGCATAGTATAAACTTCATCTTTCTATTCGCATAAAAGTACTGCAAACGGTCTTGAATATATGTAATACGTAATACACTGCTATTTTTGTTATTTTGTTATTTAAGGAGGGGTAGACGGGCACGCCGGCGATGAGAAAGGGTCACCAGAGCAAGTTAGACAAAAATGAGAATAATCTTTCTGTCTAGGGGGCTTGAGGACAATTTTTTAAAAAATTTATGGCTTAAAATAATTTTTGAAAAAAGTAGGTTTTTTTGAGTAGGAAGTTACATGGGAAGAGGTATTTAACCTTATTTAAAAGGCACTCATTAGTAATAAAGTGCAAATATCGCCCTCAAGCCCCCTAGAAAATTATGTGCTCTTTCGAATGAGCCTAATCTCAACCATCTACGATGAGCCAAAATTTCGATCTCTTATCCATACGAAAATAATTTTTTTCTCCATAAGAATTACATGGAGAGAGAAACTCGGAGAAAGCAAAATCTGTTCCTCCACGAATGAACGGTTGCGAATCGCAAGCTAAATGCCCCAATTAAAATTCTAGTCGACAACCAGTCCTTAAGGTTACTACTAGAATTATCGAGAACCTGGTACATTTGTAGATGTAAACAATATCACAGTCACAAGGAAATTCCTTAGAGAGAAAGCAAGTGAAAGCAAACGCAGTAGTGCAGTAACTGCAATAATGGTGGCTACATAGTATGCTGGTCTGGAACCTCTCAAAATAGCAACTCAATACATTCACAAAGCAAACTAAAATCATTCATCAAAACAACGTGTATTAATTATTTATGCTCTTGAATGGTGCATAGAATGTACTATGTATATAGGTACGTACGATACCTCATTTGTATTCCAACTTTTCTGCTATCTTGATTATTTCCTATTGTTAGTGGTTTGTTTGGCCTGATGGTAGAAAGTTTGTCCTATAAATAAATATCTACGTATAAATTGTCATCACTAAGTAGTAAATGAGTAGTGCTACAAGATAGCATAAAGTTTAAATAGGATATTTGAAATTGGAGAAAATACTGGTTAGGTATACTATTAACCCTACACATTGAACACAGAACAGGGCAACATATCACAAACTCGTAGTTTGGTATACTAAGTACTTACATTTAGTACATACAAATATAATAGTAGTTTCTTCACTGTTATATCTGTAAACATTGGTACAATTTTAGTGATTGTGATGATGTACATATAGTAGCATTCTTAAGTATTTGGTCTGGTGACAGCAAACACGGTTTCATGCAGTTTACTGAGCTGGAAATACGATTTAGCGGCCTTCCTATCTATACACGTACACATATTTGGTATATACATATGTTCAGGTAAGCTTATTTATTACGCAATTTTTATATTGACAACTAAATCTCATGGGCATTTTCATGGAGTTTGGACAATTTACTATTCTGAGAATTGGTGTAATGGAATATAGAATTAGGATAATCAATGTGTTTTTTACAAGATATCAACCAGACTAACTGACCAGGTTTATAGTCACTTTGCAATGCGGAAGTGACTTGTAACTTTTGTATCCTTGTTTCAAATTAGTGTGTTAGGTATGTTATGTAATAAATATATTTTGGTGACAATAATTAAATGTCCTATTATGTATTTCCGTATTTTAATTTGGTTTTAAAGTTTTTTAAACATTTTTACATATGAACCGTAGGCATATGCATAAAGTAAAGTTTGTTCGTATCAATAATACAATTAATCACACCGACGCAATTGCTGCAACATAAAACAATATCCGATTTACGTTGCTTACCATCTGTTGCCCTCGTCGGATTCGACTTTGACTTTTCAACGGATTAATTTCCAAACTAGATTATTTGTTTTGCCAACCATAGTAGTTATCTGGCCACAGTAACAGCCGTTGACATTTCAAAGGATTAATGTTTGTGGTGTTGCTAATGAGAAGGTGAAAACACATTCCATGTTATTAATCTTCTATGAAATGACATTTGAGGTGCCATTTTGTGTTCTCAACCCTTGGCCTTGCCTATGCGGATACGCATACATCAGCACAACATAATATTATTGCTCAGATAACTAGGTGGGTGGTTTATCAGGATAATACAGATAGGGTTGTCTGTATATTTGTGTATGGGCATTCTTTAGGATATGACAAAATGTGTAAATTGATAAAAACAGAATAGTGCAATAATCCCAAGTACGACTATAAAGGATATTCCATTGGCTTTTAACATAGGTAGTTAAACTAATACTTATCGTAAAGCAGCCTTCTACACATCACACGAACAAAATTAAATCCTAAGTATCAGATTGGATCAGATTAAAAAAATTTTGGAAGTAAATAATACAAATAGTAGGTACATGAAATGCAAATCCGGACGCATTTCCGCCAATACAATCACATTTTCTAGGTATTCTGTTAGCTTATAAAGCATGTTAGCGTATTTGTATTAAGAGTTTGGCTGACGATGAGACAGGCAGTCTAGTTTCAGTCGAGCTTAGTCTCCTCAATACGATTTGGCTCAGCTGAGGTCGTGACTTCAAATTAATTAAAGTCGGTTGGGTTTACTTGCTCGGAATGGAGTGAACTGCATACTAGCATACTGTTACAGGGTTTTATCATCTAAAGTATACTTATATTGTAAGGACAATTTTCCATATCTTAAAAGAAAGATATTCAATATTGTCGCTTACATGCATTCACAGATTAAAGGTA
>JAQFYC010003638.1:0-19996 GCA_034694165.1 Tomocerus mixtus
TCATCTTTGGCCGGGAAATACGATCTAATACTCTTATCCTAATATAAGAAGCTTGTATTAGGATAATAACTTATCTAGACCATAAAAGGGATGAGCAATCTATATATATACGAGCTAACGTATATAGACTCGACTGCACTGCACTGGCTAGATGTTTGTATTTTGTAATATGATTATTATGCAATAACCAATGTGGAATTTATCTTTACGTATTTCTTCAATGAAGTCATAAAATATAATTAAAAGATTACGTTTTATTCAGATATTTTATAAATAATATTTGTTTTTATACATAAAATGTTTTAAGACGCTAAAATTCAGTTCTAGATAGTATATTCGGTATATATAATTAATAATTTGTAGTAGCTCCCCACCCCATCCCCTATAAAGGCACTGAAGTACAATAATACTATTAACTAAATTCCTATCTAATATATAAATATATATTTGTGAGAACTGGAATGTTACTTTACAATTTACAATATTGAAACATTCGACCCTTTCGCGATTTTGCGTTGGTTTTACTACTAAAATTATGGTCAAAATAGTTTTAAGTCTAAAACATGATGGCAAAGTAAGTTTTTATATGGTGCCATTAAATATAAGCCTATATCATTACGTTTAGGTGGGTACAGTCAGGGGAATAAAAACTCAAATAATAATTATTAATAACATCAAATGACTGGCTGGTGATGGGTTGGGCTGGGGATGGGCTGTGGCTGGGCTGTTCCCATCTATGCCGTCTATACACGGAAGGGATTGCACTAGACCGCTGAGGCCCCAAATAATTTCCTTGGAAAAGATTTAAAAGGATTAGGCAAATTAAAACTTTGCCGAGCAGTAGCATATTTGTGGGAAATCGCGAAAGGGTCGAGACTCCAGAGTCCAGACCATAGAAATAAATATAGTATACAAACTAACAATAAGTAAACTAGTTTCGCCAAAATGTTGAGCTAATTTCAGGGTACAATTTTGCAAAATCCTATATTCGAATAATACTAATTGAGATTGCACAAGGAAAAGATAATCATATACATGTCTAGTTACTATCATAAAAATATTATTATTCTACTTCTAAATACTATTTACCATTAATTGTACAAATACAGATTCTGTTTTGGTCATTCATTCCATCAGTAACTAATTGTATACGATACGAGTTACGATATTATTTATTTGTTCAGTGAGATATTTAAAAATTCTTGTGATAATGTTTAAAAGGGTTCACAGGACATTCATTCCATGGAATCTTTTTAATCTTTTTAGTAATTATAATGGCCAGTAGAGATTCTATTGAAATATTAATATAAAATTAGAAAATCTTTACTCAACGGACGGAATATGAATACTGAATACATTAATTACTTATGTTTATGGAAGTGTTAAGGCTAAAACACTGTTATTATTAGGCATCATGCACCGGTAGAGAACAAAGACGGACTCCCTAAAATGTCCTAAGTCGAAATGGAAATATGTTAAGTACTATATTCTCAATTGTTCCGAAACTTTTTGTGGATGTAGGTAGCTCACAGGAGCTTTATAGCACTGAACCGCGAGTTACTGTATCAACAATCACCAATGACGTAAAAAAGTTAAAAAAAGCTTTTCCAATTACTACTACCTATATAACCCAGGGTATTGTACCATTTTGGGTTCTTTGATTATAGGCTTATAAATTCAACGGTGAACGCCAGGGGCCAACTATCAGCCTGTACTTAGATTAATTATTATCTAAAACGTTAAAACACAAAACGACGGACAAAGGGCTATACCTACTCAATTAGAATTGTTAAGCTGGTACCCTTAAAAGCGGGTTTCATATTAATTATTAATATAAGTTGCTATGTATATAAGTATTTAAATTAGTCATGGACGACGGTCAGACTCAATTATTTGGACGTATTTGGAATGGAAATTGATGCTTTAAATGATTATTTATAACAAGGGCTGAATGGAAGTCTTCTTTTTGCTTTAAATGATGTCCTTCAATAAATATAGTGCACTTAAGAAAGCAGTCAACTCAATGACGCAGATCCTTGGAGATATGGCTCCGTTGCAACCATCTTTTCCGCTGTTTTATAACAATAATAGTTTGCAAATATTAAATGGATATATATATTTAAATAATTACTGACATACTGGGTTCATTCATATCGTTCCTATAATTAAGTTAGCGTCATGTACTCAAAAAACGTAATTACCGACAAAGACAATCCTCCTGATAAATGTTGTAGGTTCCCGATCGTCTTTTGCAATAGCGCTCGTCCCCACCAATTCCAGGCTCCCCGAGGAAGGCACAACTCCTAATAAACCTCCAAGTCCCATTAACTACAAGATTAAAATAGAAATCATTTTATATTACAATGTTTTTAATCTGAATTATCCGACCTGTTTGCTTTTTATTTCACATACCTTTTAATTATTTGTGGCATTAGTAGTGATATTACCTTTTTGTGTTAATTTTCTGCACATAGTGGCCCCAATGTCTCCTAGATTTTCTCTTTTACCAGTTTCAGAATCGCAATCCGTAATCGGGAATGTTGTATTGTCAAAAGGATCGCCGCATTTAATGTCATTGTACGAATTGCACACCCAACACTTAATACCCGCATCGGCACCTATAATGTAAAATAATATTTCTTATGAAAACTGCTATTGAAGCTTTTATGATGGCTTAAGTTTAGCAAAAAGGTTTGCAAAGTTCATACTTCTTATGACTTAGTTCTACCAACACTTTTATATAAAAGCGTTCGTTCTACTTTAAAAAATATTGAATGTGGATTTGCTTGACGTATGCTTTATTTACCTGGATAGATGGATATAAATAGCAGAGCTACTGGAAAAACCAAAGTTGTGACGATGATGTTTCTTTTTCTTTCAATCGCATTCATTATACCCGTCATTTTCGTATGTAAAATTTCTAAATGAGAAATTTAGCACAATATTAATTTTTAAATCGAGTAAATTACTTGTTACAATATAAACAATGTTTTTGGTTTTAGTTTGTCGGCATTAAGTTCTAAGGTTGTATAAAATAAAAATTAATATTATTTAATATTACATAAAAACTATTCTGAGCAATATAACCTCCTGTTGTCAGTCTACTTTTACTTATAGTTCTAAAATTCACTGTCAAATTTTAATGTAAGTAGTCAAAAGTGTTCAGTGCTGTTCCTGTCAGCTGTGAATGAATAAAAAACTGACTGCAATTAATTTCTCAAGTATTCTCTTAGTGCACACAGTGCAGTCAAAAATTATTTATGTTTGTGTATGAAATTTTATAATTAGCGGCAAAAATCTAAAGGTGTGTCTGAGTCTAGCCTGGCTTCGGTCAGAGAACAGTTTATCCCCTTACTGGCATATAGAAGGATCCGTTCTTCGTTCTTACCGTAGCCAGGAGAGAGGCGTATCTTAGGGGCCGCATAACTTCATTGGCTAAAGGTGCTTACCGTGCCGGGAGAGAGAGAGAGGCGTGCCTCGGAGGCCGCGTAACTTCATTGATACGATTTGCTCGGTAGGTGGCAACTTAAAGTTTCGAGAATTAGACACATATAAATCTGGAGTTAGAAAATTTGAGCATATTGTGCAGCGCAGCGGGGATGTATGGCTAATAAAACTTCACAGATCACCTTCCCCCAACCACCCAATAAAGCTCCGTGCTTACCAAAGTTTGGCTATCTACGTAGTATGTACATCCTACCTATAATTTTATCTATACCTATGTGTGTGCCATAGAATAATAATTTCTACTCTAGCAAGACATAGTGAAGGATTATACATTGTATTCCCCTTGGAAGAGGAAGCCTGTGAGCCAATGAAATTACGTGGCCCCTTAGGCACGCCTCTCTTCCCATCGGCCACATAACAAAGAACCTATCCTTCTTCCAGTCTGTAAAGTGGATCAGCTGTTCCCTGTGCTGTGCACATTGAAAAAAGCCTGCTTTATATTCACTATGGTTTTGCGCCGCCTTGAAATTTTCGCTCACTTTCTTGCCAGCCAATGAGAGATCCGAAATTCTTTGGCGGTCTTTGTATCCCATATTTTCCAGGCCCAGGCCACTCTTCTCTTTTCTTCCCTTTGTACATGCAAATTCACCGAGAAAAGACGCCGAGCGATCACCGATTTCCAGTTTCCTTTCATATTCCAGTCATTCCAGTCCGGTCTCCTTTCCAGTCTGTTGTCTGTCGCGTTCTATTGAACTACTTTTACTCTTCGTTAACTTTGTTTCATTATTTATTTAATTTTGAAAAACACCTGACCAGATTAATTAAGATATTTTTGCTTTCATTTTCGTGTTTGACTTACAACTAGAAAGATTTTCAATCGTTAATCTAATCTCACCAAATCTTGTAAGCTCAAGGAAAGGAATCAACAGTCTCTCTCTCAACGGACAACGAAAGACATTTTTAAATAGTCATAATATTTTATTTTAGTCAATACCTGTGATTACAAAACTGAGGATTCAAAATGCCGAGTGCCACTGGAAAGGGTCGTGGGGGGAAAGGTCAAGCTAAGGACAAGAAGAAGGAGTTGGCCGCATCAGCAGAAGATATTGCCGAAGCGGTGCCAATGCCAACTACCGCCGAAGACACAGAAATGGAAAATGGCCAATCAGCTCCCACTAAAGGTAATAAATATCTTTTATGTCGCTTACAGCTTTCAGTCATCAATATCATTATTATTATCACTCATCATTGTTGCTCACAAAGATCGAAAAATTCTTACAATTTTCATCCCAGTCCCACGCAGATCTTTGCCTTGCTTCCACCGCTTGCTTTGCAAACTAAAAGGCAAAAAATTCTATGAAAAGTGAATAATTGCTTGTTTTTGCTTTTTCACCAAACAACGTGCTGCTTATGTAGAGCTTAATGCATTAGCGTTGAAAGAGGCACAAAAATCACCCCCAAAGGATGCGGGGAAAGGAAATGATGAATCATACGAAGATGCGTCGGACGATGAAGACTATGAAGATGATGTCAAAGACAAGGTGAGTGATAGCGAGGAAGAAGAAACAGAGAAACCCGAAGCACTGCAACCTAAGCCAACTACAATTATATCCGCTGTAGCTTCCGAAAAGAAGGAAATAGACGAGGAAGAAGAGGATGGGGATGAGGAGAAGGGGTCGGAGTTCGAGTCTTCAACAGCCGAATCTGCGGGGGAGAGCGCTAATAGTAGCTTGGAAAAATCGTTTGGTACTTGCTTCTGCTTGCTAAATGCTCTTATGTCTTATAGGATTCTAAATTGTTCTCATCTGACGTGAAAATACCAACAATAATTTTCTGCGCTCTGTTGACTCTATATTTATAATAATTATAATGTATAATGCTTAATTTTGAAATTGGATTTTGGGCAGATGTGAATGCTGCTGACGGTGATGATGGTGCTGATACAGATGAAATGAACGTTGAACATCCTCAACCTGTCTTGCCTAGTAAAACAGCTGAAGGTAATTATTGTAATTAATTGACATTTTTTCTCAAATTACAGGAAATATATGATTTACTCAATCCCTCACTTTGCTACTCCTCCTGTGTATGTAGTCTGTAAATATGTATATTTTTATTGTTTTTTAAACATTGTATAGTGCGCACAAAGGATGGTAAAGCAGCTCCAGCTAAAAATGGGCGCCCAGTTCCAGCGAAAGGAGAGGAGGCGGGTGCTGCAGGAAAACGGGGAAAGAAAACTCAAGATATCTCAGAGGAGCCGATGCCTAAACGTGTGCTACGTTCTGCATTGAAAGGACCTTCGACCTCGGGACCGGCTAGGCCCACTGTAGAAACTAAGCCGAAAATGGCCCCACCAAAGGCACAGCCAAAAGGAACTGGAACAGCCCCGGTCACTAAAGCCAAAGTGGCTACCTCCTTAAAGCTAACTAAAGTGCCTCCTAAAGAGAAGGAAGCTGCCTCGAAGAAACCCGCCGCTGGAGCTGGAAAAAGTACTAGTGCAAAGACTGGAAAGGGAGAGGAACCCACAAAGGCTGTACCTGCTGTTCCTAGTAAAGAGACTGGAAAAACTGCTGCAAAAGCACCTGCTAAGACTGTAACTAAAGAGACTGTAGAAGTCAAGAAAGGGAAAAAGGCACCTGCATCCAAAGTGGCGGCTAAGACAGCAACAACCAAAACTATGACGACTGATGAGGCTCCAAAAGGGAAAGAGTCCAAGACGACTGGGAAGGCGGCTAATACTGGAAAGGAGAAGGAGGGGACCAAAGCCCCTGCTAGGGGCAGGGTACCTAAAGTTGATGTGGAGAACTGGTAAGGCTCATTTTCCTCTGCTATTACAGGCCTTATTATTTGATTATTGAGGTGCTCCTGGAGGAGATTATTTACAAATAAAATGTGATTACTGTTTTACTAGTAATTACTCATATGAATGTTATACTTAAATCAATGATTATTTTCTTTTTACAGAAAAAAGCTGTCGTTCCTTACCTACCTGGTGTTTTGAATTAAAGAAATAATTGTATTATGATCTGATGTCACAACATAACGTCAAATTCCTATTCTACAAATATTTTGTATTACCATTACCATTTAATAATTAATCTCTATACATTTTAGTAATAATATAGATATTAATATTTAGATAATAATGTGAACATTACCATTAACTAATATAATTAACCGTTCTTTTATAAGCGTTCAATAAATTTCTCATATTATATAGAAGGGCGAATAATCGGGTTTATTTAATTGATTGCTTTTCTGTATAAAATAACGAAATAGCATTTTTAGCATCCATTTCGAAAATAATCATACTTAGTTTTAAGTCATTTTTCGATTTTTAATATATTTTATAGTCTGCATATATTTTCCAGTTTTAGTTTATTTTAATTATTGACGAAATGCTTGGGGAAATCATTATTCATGGCTCCTAGCCTAACTAGGCCAGACATCGCTAAAATATCAATAGAACTAGCTTGCGTTGACTTTAATCTAAATGTGCTTATTTAACGTTAAAATTAGTTCAGATTTTAGGCACTTGAAATCCTTCTAGTTATTTACAAACAAATAACTTACAATTAATTAACAAACTATTCATTTCCTGTATCCTAATACTCTTCCCAATGCAAATGCAAGGTGCTCTTTAATTTTAGGTAGTCCATAGTATATTGTTATGCCACTAAATAAGGGTGGGTGGATGCATTTCTGTAATTTTCATCATTTATTACTTTCAGAGACAAAAAATAACGTAACGCGGCAGGTGCACCCTGAAAAGGTCTACAATTTTTTGCAACAAATGCCAAACTTAGCTTCCGAAAAAGTTGGATTGAGCGAGAGTTTATTTTTGGAACAGCTCTAACTCAAAAGTGGAAGCCCATCTTTAAATTAATATCTGTCTCTTGCCCGGCTTCCATGTAAATATGATTATTTTATTTATATTATACATTATATTATAAGTGTGACAATAAAACCTTGAATTGAATTTATACTATTAAAAATTCAAATCTTAATTAATAATTTGTATTGTATTGTAATACGCACATAAGGTAGGCAATGATTAAAACAATTCATTTATCTAACAATAATTATTGGTTTGATTTGCTAATCTACAATCTACAATAATAATTAATATAGCAAATACATAATATATGAACTAAGTTAGATTCTATTGTAATAACTACAATTAAAAAACATTTTTTTTGCTAAATATTTATGTACATTAGATTTACAATTTACAAAATCAAAAACAAACAATAAATCGTGTAAATAAATGGGTCTGCGCTGATCTTAGAAATAATTTATAATACAAGTCTGTTTTGAGTCGAGTCAATGTTTTAACGAAAAAAATGTACAATATATTTGGACTTTTGGAGTTCATGGAGATTATTTCAGTTCAGTTTTGAAAGGGCTACATTATTATTAATTACTTGTAAAATAAGCATTCATAAGGCGTACAAGCCAAGGCATTTAACTTTCAGTTACCTAACTGACAAAAAAGTATATTTAATTTTCATACATACTTATGGGTTATACCTAAATGCATATATTATAATATCTATCTATATTGTACAATACACTTTTATGAAGACGTTAATTTATATTTTTAGTTAACGATTCGATTCATTCATAAAATATAATTTATATCGATGACACGAAACCACGATATAAACAAAATAATTAAATTGGTAGGTTAATGCATCGACGGTGTCGGAGAAAAGGTCAGCAGACCAGCACGAAACTCAAAAATCATGTTATAGTGGAAGATGAAACGGAAAATGAGGGTGGGGGAACAAAAACTACTACATATTGCTATTTCAATTATAAATGTGGCGTAAATCCAATTTAACGGGGACAAAGATTTGTTTTGACACCAAAATACTTGGAAATGTACTTTTGGCAACAAACAAGCTTTGGAAAATGAGTTTCAGGCGACAAAAATCCGTATTCCTGACGTTTTTTAACATCAATGATCAATGCATCAATACATACCTACATTTTTACATTTTGTGTTCGCAAGAACAAGTAGTTTCTCATTGCAAGTCTAAAATAATTGAGAATGAACTTTTGGCTACAAAAAAGGGAGCAAACTATGTTTTGAGGGAGCAAATTGAGATTAATTTTCTTATTCTGTGCTCTGTCGCCAAAAGGCTTTATACGTTTATACCCATTTACGTATGCCATGTCATATATATATGCCAATTACCCTTTGTCTACCATTATTTAACAGATCTCCAATGGAACGACCCCGTTAACAAACACTGATTGCAATTGTATTTCGTCATTCTACACCGTCCCTGAGGGGGTTTGAGTTTTGTCCATTTTGAACAGAATTCTTGCGACTTTCCCAATTGTTTCTAGCTATAACGATAATTTTAAACTAATTGAATATACAGTAAATGCTAATTAATCATCCCAGTCTGTAGTTGGTTGAGACCACCATCTTTGACTGTAGTTAGAAGAGCTGGTGACTGTGTGCGGTGTCCCTTCGTTGTCGATTTCATAGCGCCCAAGACTGAGGTCAAGACCAGCTAGGCCCGCTTGTTCATCGTCATTGATCTCAAGGGACATTATGTCACTATTTGTATCACCATTGTTATTATGAGTCGCATTATTGCTAGAAGCAGAATTGGAAGCCGCGCGAGTTCTGGCCAAGATGGCAGCTGCCATTTGCTCTACAGACTGATAATGCAAATTCAGAAGACCCGTTTCGTCCTCGCTGGAGTCCCCGTCACCCCCACTTGTCAACATCATTTCGCTCCCCCCAGGGGTCTGTGACTCAATAATTGTCGTGGGGGACGAATATCTTCTACTGTCATATGCAAACTCATCAGCTACTGTTAAATCCGTTTCTAAATAATGAAAACAAAAAAAAAATTACAAGCGTATTCTGGACGTGCAGCAGCTGCCAGCGTAGTTTAATTAGTTGGACCAGAGCAAATAGAATTGCTGGTTGTAGTATAAATATTCACAGTTTGGGACATTTGGGAGTGGCTGGTAGCATAAATAATAATAAATCACCTGTTAAGGGTACATGAAGAAAATCTCGGTTATTGACGGGAGAGAGATCTACCCGGGTTTGAATTTCGTCCCGCGAATTTTCGGAAGAGTCGCTAATAATGCGGCATTCAATATTACTATTGCTGGAAGATCCCACGTGATGCATCCCCAAAGTGGAAGGGGTGAGAATAAAAGGGTCCTCCTTGTCGGTATCCTCCTCGTTCCCATCAGATTCCCAACGATGACCCTTATGGGTTTTGACTGTATAGTTATTAGACCCCCTTGGGGTATGGGTGTGACTGTTGCTACTTTCCATTGTGAGGTCGAAAAGTGTCGGTGCCCGAAGATCAACACCAAAATTTGAAGGCCCTGGCCTACTCACATCCACATCACTATTGTTACTGGAAACGCTGGAAACTGGAAACTTGTTTTTATTTGTATCACCCTTTGAGCCATCCTTGCGGGAACTGCCCGCTTTCTCCGATTCACTGGAGCTATCCGAATTTGCAATTATCCGAGGACGCCGAATGGTCTTGGAACCTTTTTCCTTTAACCTCTCCATCAGGGGACAATTATCTTCAGAAGATGAATCAGAATCTGTACAACAACGAAAAATATCTAGAATTAATCAAAGGAAGCATATTAAAAAATATAGGTAACTCGACTTGTAGTGTGTAACTAGTAACTACCATAAGGACGAAGTTTCTTGCCACCTTTTCTCTTGACTTCGTGCTTCTTGTCTTTTTCTCTTGTACATGGATTTTTAGTCTCCTTTTCTTTCAATTTTTTACTAGCGCGAGTCTTTTTAATGAGCTTTTGAGGTTTAGTGGATTTCTTCTTTGTTGCATATTTGAAGTCACTGTCTTCGTCATCTAGCCATGCGACTTCAGAGGAATCTTCGTCGCAAATGAAGGAATCCTCCTCAGATGACGAGGATGAACTTGAGGAGGTGAGAGAAAAAGAGGAGTGACGTTTTGCCTTTTTCGACTTTTTCTTGTGGGAAAGGGACTTTTTGGATTTTTTATGCTTTCCTTTTTTCTTGTGAGATGAGCTTTTGCTTTTACTGTCTTTGTCTTTGGTTATATCATCTTTAATTTTGGCGGATTTGAAGGAAGAGCGTGTTCTCCTCTTTCTTGAGGAGGAGGCTGAGGTGGATGGCTCATCTGAGCTAAGAGATCGTGCATAATACGAGGATTTTTTCATCCCCGAATAAAATTTTTGCTTCATTTTTGCATCAGCGAGGCCCAGGTCCCGCTTTGTAGAGTTTTGGAGGAGTTCTGACTCAGAATAATTTGAAACAGGGTACAGCGGTGCTGGAGGGCTTACGGGGGTGTAAGGGGAGGTGGCGATGTAAATCGGGGAGGAGGGTGAATAATTCTGAGAATAAGGTTGCACTGCTGTTGGATTTGCTATGACGGATGACATTCTTGGGTTCCCAAGAAAATACGAGTGGGAATTAGATTGACTAGATCCCCCTCCCCCAGATCCAGTTTTTTGACGGGAGGCTGATGATGTTGAGGTAGAAGCTGAGGGTGCAAAGAAATGAGATGAAGCCAAGGAATCGAAAAACTTTTGAGAAACTGTCGAAAGTTGGTCGCCGATTTGGTCTGCGTTTCGTTTGTCTCCACTTAAGCCTATTTCGTGTACCCCAGGGGTTTCCAAAGGCTCGAAAGTTGCCAAGGAGTAGTCCAGAATACTTTCGTCGAATGAATGATCCACAGAATTAAGCATGGCAAGAAAGGAATCTTGCTCCGAAGGCTCAGTCTGATATTTAAAAAACATATTTTTATTTATGTACAAAAATTTATTTAAAAAAATGTTGTTTTAGGAAATTATCCATTAACGAAATCGTCCTCTAATTAAGCAAGCGTGGGGGTCTAACTATTTAGTTGACATTCTACGCTTAATATTTAGTCGGAAAGATAAGGTTATGATGATGTAGTTCATTTATAATATCTTAAAATTAAAAATAAACTATACTATAGGGGGTGGGTTTCCCGAACGTTCAGATAGTTTTACTGCCCCTTCCTTATGCTGCGCCTTTAGAAAATATCTATCCGTGCAAAAATCTAAATCTGAAAATGTCGGTGAAAATGATAGTATAGCCAATTTATCATGTGATATCTTTTGAAATAGTTTCACACTAAAAGGAACAAATTTAAATTTTCATGTCAAAAGATCATTTTTGCAACTATTATATCCTTCAAAAATGTCCCATGTACCTATGCATCCGGAAACATTTGGAAAATTCCCCAGAAAATCTTGAAAAAAAATTGTTCCGCTCAAAAAGAGGGCGAAATAAATCCCATTATAAAATTGTAGATCCTTTTGATTTTAAACCACCAGATGAGAAATCCACATACAATACGAAAAAGGGTATTGCAAAATTCTTTAAAATTAGAATGACTCCTAGAGAATTTAAGAGAGTATCGGCACTCCCCAAGTTTTGCTAATATTCTGACTGATTTTATCATTTTCTACTTTAATTGTCCAATAAATTAGTTTCCTTGGCCCAGCAGAGATTTTAAGAGACTCTGTAATAATTTGTTTTGTACATCCCCCCTCAATTTCCCACATTCCAAAAAACTTGCCAGAAAATCTTAAGACCCACAATTTTCAAATGCTTTGTTGCAGTTATAAGTGGACAAAGTGCAAAGTGGGTAGTTTTTTTAAAATTTCTCATATTCCTTACCGTTGTTCTGTCTTTTTGTTCCGCTTTCATTCGCTTTCGGGTTTCCTCCTCCTCATCATCAGAAGAAATGGTGATGACAGCCAATGGGGGCTTCTTTACAACGGGGTGAACCCCCAACATTACACAGTCTTCATCCTCACTTTCTCCACCAATTTGTACTTCTTCCTGCTTCGTAGATTGGCTTTGGTATTGATTTTCCATTTTTCTACTCCACGAAAATAGTCCAGAACCGGAATTATTTTTCGAATTTGAGGAGGTGGATTCTGTGGGAACATTTGAATCTTCTTCAGATTGCGAACTCCCCTCCACATTGTTCCCATTATTATTTCTTCCGATAATTCTGATGGACACCCCGATCCCGGATCCGGAGAGGGGTCTCGAATTATAAGTATAATTTTCTCCAGCAGCCAGTTCCGTCACTGAGCAACCCACAGGGAAAGTGCTGGAACTTTCCATACATCTGGAAGCCGAGGTGCTTGATTCCCCCTGTGCGGCATTGCGCCCGCTACTACGCAGCCGTATTCGGTAGCTACTTGACCTGTCTTTATCTTGTCCCTGATTGGCAGACGTTTTCAGGCGCTTCGAATGTCGAGTTTCTGCTGCCGTTTCTCTGTCCCCACCTCCACCCCCACCTCTAAAGTGCCGTCTTTTTTCGCTTCTCTCCCGGGTCCTTCTTCGCGTAGAGGGAAATGCCCTTGTACTGGAATTTGAATTTGTCTGAAAACGAATTAAGAAATAAAAAAAATATTAGAATACGTTAAGAAAATATAAAATTCTGTCCGTAAGGAATTTTGTTCATCTATAATGCTTAACAATGCTTACTCTTAACACGCCAATAAAAGAATTCAATTCACAATTACAGATAAGATGTATAACATTGTTCCCCAATTTTGCGTACCTTCTTAATCTGTTTATTGTTTATACACCTTCCTGGTTATTATTCAGTTATATTAACACATTCACTTCCCAGATTATTCAAAAATATAATACTAAATTGTAATAAAAGTGGTATTTCAGATCAATATGAAAAATCTTTATATATAGTGATTTTTTTCTTTTTTGAATATTCCTTCCATCCATTTTCGCTTATCAGCTTAATTGTAAACCAAACTGGCGCTCTACAACCAATTTCGTATTCTGGTTATTTCATATTGTAATGAATGACAAACTAAAGAAATAGTTCCTACCTCCCATTGGGTGACATTAGGGGATAAAGATGAAATAGGGGTGACTGTGACGTCACGTCCAGGAATGCGACTCAAATCGGAATCTAAGGACGCCCACGGGTCCGACAAGAAGGAACACGGATTAAGAGAATAATCCGGAAGTACATTTGCGTGGGAGTGGCGATGGGAGGCAATTCGACTTAAATGGGGGGTCCAAGGCATCCATTCGCCACTTGCCCCAGAAACACCAGGCTCCGCCCTTCGATCCTCTACTCCCGTTGTGGAAGACGACGAAGTCAAGCTGTCCATAGGGCGGAAAGAGCTGGACAAAGAGGAACTGGAAGAAACAGGAATAGGCGTTACTGGAGTTATGCTCCCGTATGCATCGGAAAACCTTCGAGACTCGGAGGAGGCTGGGAGAGGACGACGGGACATAGGATCAGGGGCGGGAGGGGCTGCCATCCCACCTGCGAAAAATAGAAGTTGTCAAAGTTTAGGTTACGTTTTGCAATTTAATTCAAAGATTCCTTGAAAAATGCAAAAAAAAACTTATTAATTGCTTACCATTGGGTGATAACACGACGACCTCATCGTCATCAAAGTCCAAGTTGATTGTCGGTTCATTCTCGTTGTCCGAGTCAAGAGTGACCACAGGGGGGGCTTCAGTCGTCCCCGAATTAGCATTGCCCGAAGGGGACAAGGAATATGTAGCTGCATTATCATAGTCCGTCATTCTCATCCCAGAAAGCAGGAAATGGTAAAACTCGTGCTGGAAATGCTTGATCTTGCTACCAAAGTAAATTCTGGACATGCTGCGGAATTCACGTGAACGGATATCGTAATTTTGTAAAAGATTTATTATCAGTTCGTATATATCGGCCAACTGTAAATTAAAATATTGAGAAAATTCATTACAAATTCTACAAATTCTTTGCTACAGATGTAATCAAAATTAAAGTAGTAGTAAATAATGTTATAAAATAAAATAAATCTTGCCTGTTGTTGCGAACACGTAAGCCCTAGAAGTACCAGCAACTCTCTATGAAGCCAAGGAGTAACCCTGTTAAATGTAAAATTTGAGATTAAATGTCGATTTGCGTTTTCTACAAATTACGGGTTTACAATTATCTTCTCTTACCTTGCCATTGCTGCAGGATGCGTTCTGCAATAAAAAATACTTCAATAAATACTTTGACAAGACTTTGGGTGTTCCCTTAATTTTTATCATTGTAGTTTTTGACATTTTACCTAAAATACTCCACAGAAGGAAAGAAAACAGTTCCCGGTTGAAGATTTGAATGAAATGGCAAAACGTATTGATTACGATCGTAAATTCGTCTTCTACTTTGATATCCTGGAATAGATTGTCCATTTCCGGAATAACTATCACTCCCGCTGGTTAGGTCGATAGAGGGATGAAAATAGTCCCTTAAAAAAGAATTTTTACAAAATAATGTATGAAAATAAGTTAAAACTCAATTAAAACAGAATTATCAACAGGCAATTATTCTTACGGTTCGCTTGTGTTCCGGAAAGGATTGCTCTCCCTTTCCCAAAAAGATGTGAGCGAGAAATTATTACCACGCTCGCTCACTTCTAAATAGCGAATAATTCGATTTCTGGGATCTGGGTGGCTGTAAGTATCAAAAATACAATATTAATCCACTATTTCCATATTTGGCAACAATTTTACAAAAATATTATAGAAGAGGGGAAGCTTGATCAGCTTACTCGGAAAAAGCTCGTGCATATCGATCCAGCTGATGTGATCGGGCGTGTACGGCATCGTGAATTGCATCAAGGCGTCTTTGACGGTCAATTAGCATGATATCTCTGAAAAAACAATCCAAACAATGTTTTCTAAAAATCTCTTACCACTTACATAATGCATTGTATTTAGTTTTAAAAAATGGAATCTTACGGGGAATATCTATCAGAAGTTGTGAGTCTTATGGATAAATGGGGAATGTTTGCCGGTACAACGTATTCGTCATAGTCTGCGATACTCCGGATATTGTGTATAATGGAACGGAAGGGGCTTTTGCACAACGGGCACTCCGGTTTGACTTTGGACCATTCCAGCAGACATGCGAAGCAGAATTGATGACAGCAGGAATTGCTGTAGCTTTTGTTGACTAATTCTTCTAGACATATGGCACATTTGACCAGATCTGGAGATGGACTTCGAGATGGGGGAAGCTCATCACCTTTCTCCTTATCAGGGACAGGGGATGTTCTGGAGCAGCCTGCAACTGCAGGGACCCCCTCAGCTGTTGTTGACATCTTCACAATCTTCCCTTCTTTTCTAACTTTAAGTTATCATAACATCAACTCATCCTCACACTTCTGATTTCGAATTTGTCCCCTGGATTTCTTCAATATTTCAGTTTACAATTATGGATTTTGTGGATCAGCTGATTGAAGGCGATTTTTCCTCCGTTAGGTTTTAGATTCCCAGCTGAGAAACCAAAAATACAACAAATTACAACATAGAAGTAATCTTTTTTTTTAAAAGAATTGACAACTTTCACTTGTTTTATTACCCTAATTTGATACTGTGCAATAAATATTTTCTTAAATTTTAATTGCATACATGGAGAAAACGATTAATAGAAAGGTGAAAGGATTTTGGTTCCTTATTGCTGACAAACAACAAGTCTTCCTCATGTTTGCTTTGTAATATCTAAGGAATACGACAAGTAACCCAACCCACCCAGTAAACAAAAAATCTCTTACTAGTTAACATAAGTCTTAGTTTTAAATACAATAATACAATCAACAATGAAAATTAAAAATAGAAAATTAGATAATTAATAGCTGAGGATGAGTCAGTACTTTACTTATTAAGTGAACGGTACTTAAGTGAACAGTGAAAGTTCAATCCTACAATTCCTACATCGTATAGCATTGAGCATTTGAGCATGGACAAGAGTAGGAAAATTGTCAGGTGATAATATACAATAATGAGTCATTAAAGTTGAATGTCCTTTGTCCTTGTAATTATCTGACAACCAAAATAAAACAGCACTTTTGCTTATTATGTGATATCGAATTTGAATTTAATATTATTATTATATTTAAAAATAAAATGGCAAATGGTTAAGAATACTACTGATGACTGAATACACATTATGTTGTATTTATAGACAACATAACACGTACAAACAACAAACAAGCAATTGAACGACGAATAAAATGAGAATTCGTCTTCGTGTTTAGTAATCTGCTTCACTCAGGCCAATTATAATTTTCTCGTATGGCGTAATATAAAATTATGTACTCAATGTCAACAGTAGCAACAAAACTTTGAAAACGTAATATTAATGGTAATTGAAACTTTGAACTTAGAATTTGACGTGGCTTCTCACCAATCTTTGTAGTTTTGAATTTTGACCTCAATGGGCTGGTGCAGTCAAATGAGGTCAATAAGACAAGACGAAGGCGACAGTTCCACGATGGAGGATGCAGCCAGGTCAACAATTAGAATGGGATTTTCGTAGATTTTCGGATTGTTGTTTGGAAAAGTGGAAGGCTGAAAGTGTCTTGGCGAAATGAATCTGCTTCTGCTACACACCAATGCAAAATGCAAGGCAAGGCATTGGAAATGTGTCCATCTACTTGACTTGACTTTTTGCTATGCGAGTATCTGAGTGAGGAACATTCAAATGAATCTCTAAAATCTCTATCAATGCAACAAATACGTATACATAAATGTATATGTATATGCAATGCAATGCAATGTCACGTATTACATAATAATATACGTAACATGAGTAGTAGTATTATAGCATAGCATATAATAGTAATATAATAATATAATATATAATAATATACAATTTATTTTCCTTAAAACTATTTTATAACCCTTTCCATGCAGTAACATTATAATTTACAAATGACAATACATTTTCATTAAGTAAATGATAAACATGAGGGGGGAACCCTGAATGAAACTCAACTGTTTTTTTGTTGGTAAATTGGTACCAACATTTCTTAATGCTTAATCATTTTTTATTAGAAATATTCCCGATAGCACTAAAACCTAACCTCTGCCCCTTTCCTGGAGAAAAATGACAGCTACCAACACCATTGGATAGGTTTAGGTGTGAAATATTATCAGATATCAAAGGACTTGGCAATATACTACTTGTGACTTGAAAATAGATGAGCTATATTGTAATTTAAACAAAATAATGCAGGACCAGGACGCCCCTTCAGGAAAAATGCAATTAATGCACTCTCCCCAACTGCAAGTACATTATTTATTGTATAATGTGTGCACTAAATAGTGGGGGATCGACGGAATACTGCATACTGAATACGATAATTAAAATTAATTTAGCTGGGAATGGGAACAATGATTATCAGTAAAAGCAGAGAAAGTAAATCATACACAGTCCTACTAAAATTCCTCCAGGCCCAAAAACTAAACTCAAACCTGGTCATGATATTGATTTTTGTAACCTAACCTAAATTAGCAGAAACCTGTTTATGAACAATTGACAATTTCCCGTCATTTTTGTTGGGGGAAGAAGGACTATTTGTAGGAGGGAATTTTATGGCGAGTGTCCGGTAAACCATATCAAGATCAAGCATGAAAATTTGTCAAGATTAAAAATGCAAAGGTGTACGTAAATAAGGAATATCTTTTTAAGGGTAGGCAGTACACCTAGCAAATACATGTGTTTTCCTACTCCACCAGCTCATGGAGAACTCAATTTAAATTCGATCAATCCGAATGAATGACCTACTTAAATTAAGCTTAGCTATTAGGCTAGGACTCATGATTTCGTTTTTTGCAAATTATTTCGAACTATAAGCTGTCGAAAAGATTTTTTTAAGAAAACATTTTGCGGGAAAACTTTAGAATTTTTGTCTGACTCAATTAAAAGCTAATTCAAAAATCAGGAAATGATGAGTCCGAGTTGTACCTAGAAGGCATCTCCAGAAAAAAATTATTTTTTTGGTGACCCATTATTGAGTTAGGCATGAGAAACTGAAATGGCAAAATTTTAAATTTCGTGTAGGAGTTTACAAGGGCGAGCTGGTTAGCTTCTCATAAATTTGCTTGAGGTACTGCCTACCCTTAATCTATAAATATACCCTAACCGAACCGCAGTAATGACAATAATCGCCCTGTTATAGGTAACTAGCCTAACCAATCTTGCAAGGCCAAAATACAGTTAAACCCAAAATCCGAAAGGCGGGTAATCTCGAGATAAAACCCTAGTAAACACGATACTCGGTCAGTCGTGGATATCATTTTCAAAACAATTTTTGATTGAAAAGTCCTGGTACCTATTCCCTCTATAATAGGTTGTTGTCAGGAACAAAGAATAGAGGTATGACAAATACATGGCAAAATATTTTAGCGAAAGGATTTAGAAATTGTCATAGTTTTCACTACAATGTAATTAATTGAAGAAAACGTAAGGTGTATCTTTGGACGCATGTACCTATACAACTGAATTTATTTAATATTTTCAGTTTATAATTTCTTTTTTAAGAAAAATGAAATATGAGAATACCCAAACGTAATGAGGGACAGGCTAAATCGTCTATTCATATCTGAGACTCATATAGTTAAACCTAATGATGCAATAAATAGTATTTTCTTTTGTAGTGGAAGAGCTGATGCTCCTGTTGCTTTTGTGGGTTATCCAGTTGACTCACCTTGAACTTTCACCTTCATCGTCAATATCAGCTGTCTTTAGTTAGCTTATCTAAATAAGTTATACTTAAACAAGACACGCTAAAGGAGGTCACATTTTTCTCACGTAGTTACTTGCCTATGCTTGCATTATAATATCATTCTACCAATGCGTAACACTTTTAGGTTTAGTTTATTACATTTACAATGTAATAATGTAATCTACCATCTACCTACGCTAAAATTATCTATTCACTAATACTCTAGCTAATTTTTTATTCACATCACATTTTGCTGGTTTTTTTGAACTGACTAAAATGCTCCTAGTACCCCAGTCATTTTCTTTAGAAAAATATTTACTGTCTTAGTTATTGCTCATCCTGCTCATAATTACAGGTTCCTTTACTTAATATAAAATTCCGTTTAATTAATCAGATTAAGATGCATGGTCGAGTTGACTGACAGTTTTCTGTGACTTTTCTAGGGGAAGGGGATATGGTGTATCAGTATAAGGGGGTCACTTTAGTGAAGTCGTCTTTTATCTACATACCTACTACATACTATAAGTAGGTGTCTAGTAAAGGGTCTAGGTCTAGAATAACTATGTAGATGCTATTAATATATCCAATGTCAAGATCAATTTTCATCAAAACATCAACAACTTTGGAGAACAATACTCGATTCATTCATTCACTACCCTTAACTAAAGTCTTTGTTCTTGTCAACATCATTAAACACAAATATCGAAATAATATTATGCACTACTGTAACTGCATATATGGCTACAGTAGTACATTAAGTACATTTGGTTGGAAATTCCTTTGGAAGTGAGATTCCTTATACAACTGCATATAAGTGCCTTTTAAATATCTTTGTGGATATATCTATAGTACGTACGTATTACATGTTATACAACAAACTGTTATCGTTAACTAATAGATAAACGAAAATCTTAAACTGGATTAAGTAATAATAAACCGTTGTAAACGAATGTAACAAAGAGGGAACATGTACTTCCTTTAGTTGAATGTACAGGTTTTCCATGAT
>JAQFYC010003639.1:0-19989 GCA_034694165.1 Tomocerus mixtus
TTCTCACGCTCAGAGGAAGGTGCTAATTCACGTCATCGTGGTTTGTTCCTTCGCCAATTTGGCTAAGGGTTTGAGCTAACATACTAAAGAAATGATCCTTTGAAGTATGATCTCAACTTTTCCCAGTACAACAATACTTCTACCTGAGCTCACAAATTGTGTTCCATCCACCGGCATATCTTTTCATTACTAATTTACACGAATTAATATTCATTTTACTTTAATTTAGATGCAATCGTTAGATAGAATATCATTTTGTATTTCAGATTTTGTAAAAAGTAAAAATATGTAATTAAAAGTTAATAGGCAATTTACATTTAAACTGTTGCTATTATGGTCACATAGGCGTACAGGTCATAGTCGAGCCTTATAATAAAAGCTCCTGTGTTCTGTGCTGGCTTCGGGCTAAAATTAGAATAGACTCATATACCTCTATAAAGTTTAGCGTTAGGTTAGATTTCTGTTAACGCATTTACCTTCCTTTTCCAATCACACATTTGTGCACTTATCTCTGTTTAGGTGAATAGGAAAGGTCCCTTCTCTGTAAATGTATGATGAATAGTTGTGGTATTACATTGGACTTATAGGTCTTATCTACCTTATAGTTACCTAGTATTGTGTTTTACTGTATATTCCGCTTACAGCTGCTACATGTTTGAATGCGATTTTAAATTTAACAATGCAAAATTCATAAGTACCTAATTATCGAAATTTTGTTTGTCTATTTGTATTAGGTCATATGGGATCTAAAAGATGCAAAGATATGCTTAAATGTATTTAGGCATTTCAGATAGTTGCCCCACATAAATAAAATTTTCCTCTAGATGTTCTACATATCACTCCAAAAACAAATGCGTAGATAATAACCTTTGTTGTAAAGTATGACGCAGCGATATGTATTATGCATGATGAAATGCAATTCACAATTAAATGGGTCACTTCTAAGCTCAAAACAGTAAACAGCATCAAGGGTAGATAAATATAAGCCCGTTTGCTCATTGCTTTATAAATGTTATTTAGGTCAGCTATCTTTCAGGTGACAGTGATAGTGATAAATGTAAAAACATTTGGGACGAATATTGAGCAGAGGAACAGACGTAAACAATTGTCAATGATAAATGCACTTTATTGTTACTACTCCCTCTGTCCGATATCCAGTTCCAGTGTATTTAACTTGGTGTTCTGTAGTTTTGGTTAAGAATTTCTCCTAATATACAGTATTAAAAATGGAAATTGTATTAGAACTAGACAACCCAAATGGTCCTTACTTTTCTGGAAAACCGTTTACTGGAAAAGTCATTATAGGATCTGCGTATGAAACTATTGTAGAACAAATTTGCGTTTTTGTTTACGGGAAAGCAATTGTCGGTTTCAAATCTGGATCAGGGATATCAGGGTGCCTTAGCTATGATGACAACGAAGATGTTCTACAAGCAACTATTACCCTGGCTGGAAATAACGGAAAAGCGGTGACGGTGGCTAAGGGTTTAACCGAATACTCATTTTCAACTGTTTTACCTGGTAATTTGCCATCAAGCATATGTAGCGACTCAGGGAAGATCGAATACCACTGTTTCGCTGAAATAAAAAGTTCCAACGCACTTAATTCAGTAGCATCCGTTCATCATCCAATAGCTATACGCAGGGTGGTAGACTTAAACGAAGTCCCGAAAGCAAAAATCCGATTTTCATCCAGAGGATCAAAAGCGAGCTTTTGGCCTTTGGGAAAAATTAAGTATTACATTACATTGCCAAGATCGGGATTCGCTCCAGGGGAACACATTCCTCTTATTGTTGAAATTGACAACCAAAGTGGGAAACAACTTTACCCTGTTGCAACTCTTATCCAGAAAATATATCACCAAGGAAAGTATAGAATTTCCATTAAGGACACTCATCATCAATTGAAAATGTCTGTAAGCTCAATAGGTTCTGCCATCGGGAATGTAATAGAACCTGGACAAAAACATCATGGAAACCGGATTTTCTAGTGAAACAGGTTCCTGCCAGTTTCGAAGCTGATGTATGCAAAATCATCAACATTAAATACATATTGCAAGTGCAAATCAAACAAGAAAACACCGAGTACGTCAAAATTAACATCCCAATTATAATTGGCTTGCTACCGATGTGGGTTTCGCAGACATCGACTGGATTGAACGAAAATGTAAGAGTTCATGGACATGAAGTAGGCACTACCCTACCATCGGCACCTCCACCCGAATATACCTTTCCTGAAAGTGTAGACTTACCACCACCAACTTATGAGGAAGCTGCTTTGAGCAATATAATTTTTACAAAAGACAAGATAATATCGTACAATTAGTTAGTTATTATTTTGTAGTAGCTATGTAGTCCGCTGTTGTAGTTAGTGTTAGCTATGGAATCGATACTTTAGTTTTCCGTACAATTTTAAACTGATTGCCAAAATGTATTTATTAATTATTCTATGTATATCCAAAAATTAATAAACGGAAACTTTTGTCCAAATTGGGAAGTTACTAACTATTTTGTTAACAAATGTATTTATTTTTTCAAGGGATTTGCTATTACATAGCTTATTAAATACACAACTCACGTATCACGTCAAATGAACTAATCAAACTGAATTTCATGTTAGTTTGCTAATTTATTAGTTCAAATTCATTTTATTTCAGTTTTACCCTAGTTAAGTTTACATTTAGTTCAGTTTGATTAGCGCATTTGACGTGGAAGCCACTATGCTCATGGTAAGAAAATCTCAAATGGTAAATACATGGGAAAGCCTTTCGTTGCATACATTTCGTTGCATATTGTCAATAACCTAAGGTGTGAAAAGACATAAGTAGTAAAAATTTCGAAAATTAATTAATTACAAAGGGTGGCTATTTAGTTACTTTACTGGTTCTGTTCTATTTAAGCTTGCATTTAAACTTTCATTGACAAATTACATCAATTCAAAATATAACACTACCCATACTGCAAATACATCTTGTTTAATTTTTATTCAGTATATTACGGAATAAAATATTTGTAAGTACCAGATAGATCAGCAGTTTTCCATACACCTTACCCTTTGGCATTTGAATACTATTCTTTCGTATCGTAATTAGCGCAGCATAACATAAATACATGCACAATTGCTATTAGGTATCCTGGTTTTATTAGCCAGCATTACGCATTGTTAACTTCATATGATGTACGTCCAGGAAATGTTTACTATTGTATTTTGTTGAAGGCTAAAATTGAAGGATTACAGCAATGACGATCTTTTTAATCAATGACCCACAAATGAGCCAGCTAAAGGCTATTTCACATACAATATTGTATAATGTCATAATTAAAAGTTTTACCGGGGATTAAATTAGTACTTACGTATTTTTAATTGCGACATGAATACAAGTAAACATCTATAATATGACAGTAGAGCTATTGATAAGGATTATTATCAATCTGTTGCATTTAGTATCCTGCTGGTGACCAAATGTGTGACCTTCTTCCCAGTACTATATAGGTAAACAATAGGAGCATTAATACAGTGGTTTTACACACCGAGAACGGGATCATCCTGAATTAATAATAGTAGTACATAGTTTTTCTGTTACGTTAACCTAAGCCTGCTTATACTTCCAATTAACAAAATATTGTTTTCTACAGTCAACTTGACTAACTATGCAAATCTCGGTGCAACTGGACAATGCAAATCGGTCCTACTTTCCCGGACAACTTTTTGCTGGAAAAGTCATTTTAAATTCTCCCAAGGAACAACTGTTTGAAAAAGTTTCCATTTCCATTTATGGAAAAGCTGAAGTTGATTTCCGCCGATCTAACGATGCTAACTTGATTAGGTTGGCAAGGAGTGATATACTCCACGATCATCGTGATAGGTATTATGCCAGAGAAGTTATTCTAACGAGAACCTTGACACTGGCAGGAAATGAAGGAGAAGCTGTTATCATACCAGACGGCACAACCGAGTTTTCGTTTTCAACAGTTCTGCCAGAAAACCTGCTATCCAATTTCCAGAAGCCCTATGGAAAATTGGAATACGGTTGCGTTGCCGTAATAGATAGATTAAACACGGGGACTTCTATACTCTCAGCTCGACAGCCATTTACCATAATTAGTGTTTTAGATTTAAACACACTGCCGACAGCAAAAAAGGCAGTTTCGCTCAAAGGAACAAGAAAAATTGAATACATTTTTCGCTCGAATAAATTAATTACCTACGTGATTAAGTTACCAAGATCCGGATTTGTCCCAGGAGACAATATTCCTCTTTCGGTGGATATTGACAATCAAAGTTTAGAAAAGGTTTATCCTTCTGCTGTTCTCTATAAGAAATTATCATTTCGAGGGGACAACAAGACTGGCTTGGTTGACCATTGGCAAATAAAATGGGACGTGATGCGAATTGCTAAGGTTATTGGGGAACCAATAGAACCGAAGCAAAACAAATCCTGGACAGTGGAGAATTTGTTGGTGAAAGCAGTTCCACACAGTTTTAGTGACAAGGAATGTAAAATCATAAGCTTACAATACGAATTGAAAGTCAAAATAAAAGGTCCACAGAATTTCGAAGTCCGAATCCCAATTATAATTGGTACAATTCCAATAAAAGGAGTGAGTAGTAACACACTTGGAACTGGAACTTTTGGGAATGCCAATTTTACCCTACCATCCGCACCAGCATTTGACGATTACACAGACGCCCAACCACCATCTTACTACGAGGCATCTTTAATTGACCGCTAATACATTTTTTAAGTTACTTAATATTTACATGCATTGGGTAAAAGTTCGATGCCTCTATCATAATGTGGTGGAGTTAATAATAAGTATTTAGTCTTAATCAACATTTCATTGTATACAATTATACAATGTCGTGTGTTATGTAGTTAACAATATTACATACTAAGTAAAAGCCATTAAAAATGCTTGAATAATATGTATAACCACATAACTTAACTGTTAATATATTTTAATGATGTGATGTGATAGTGAAATGAAATATATTGATAATGAATGTTTCCACTTTTTTGAATAAATTACATTATTTATTGTCATTATTGTTGAACTAGAGATATTTAATTTCATCGTTAATTTAGCGTTTAAGATTTTGATAAAATTGTCCAAATGTTAGCAAGCCACGTATAACACTGATAATTACAATTACTTCTAATAACTATTTACTTTGATATTAATTTTTGATTTTACTAAAGAACCACTCAGACTGCACCATCCCCCTCTATATCCCCCGAAGAAGAAATAGAACGGTCATCGTAGACCGAACTCCGTCATAACACAAAGTTCAGTCCTTCTCACGCTCAGAGGAAGGTGCTAATTCACGTCATCGTGGTTTGTTCCTTCGCCAATTTGGCTAAGGGTTTGAGCTTACATACTAAAGAAATGATCCTTTGAAGTATGATCTCAACTTTTTCCAGCACAACAATACTTCTACCTGAACTCACTAATTGTGTTCCATCCACCGGCAAATCTTTTCATTACTAATTTACACGAATTAATATCCATTTTACTTTAATTTAGATGCAACCTTTAGATATAATATCATTTTGTATTTCAGATTTTGTAAAAAGTAAAAATATGTAATTAAAAGTTAATAGGCAATTTACATTTAAACTGTTGCTGTTATAGATATAGCCACATAGACATAATATTATACATGCCATAATCATACATATGGGTACTAAATGTACCGATACCGAGCCTTATAAAAGCTCCTGCGTTCTGTCGTTCTGTGTTGGCTTCAGGCTAAAATTAGAATATACTTAGAAGGGCCACTAAAAAGTTTAGCATTAGGTAGGTTTAGGTTAAAACATTCACTTTCCAATTTTCCAATCACACATTCTTTCACTTATCTCTATTCAGGTGAATAGGAAAGGTCCCTTCCCTGTAAATGTATGATGAATAGTTGTGGCATTATTGGACTCAGATCTTATCTACCTTATGGTCACGGTTAGTATATTGTGTTTTACACTACATTCCGCCTACTTCTGCTACATGTTTGAATGAGATTTTAATTATAACAATGTAAAAATCATATTACCATATTATCTAAGTATCAAAATTTTGTTTGTCTAATGTTCGTCTTTTATTCATTTACATTTCATATATTTATTTTTTAAATTACTGAAACCCCGTTTAATCAAATCAATATTTCAAGTAATCATTCTACTTAATTCATTTAAAATTTTAAAACTTCTCTTCTTAACCAATATGTAAGAGCATATAAGGAATAGTTTACACAGAGTCTAACCAATCTTTTGCAATTTATTTGTGCACATTAATTTTGAGTAGGCAACAAAACTAATATACTTTTCCTCTTGCAATACTTTTCGCAAGCCTTCAGTTTAATTTCCGAATGGATACCAGGGTCTCCGAGTCTTAACAGGGAATATTAATGGATATTATACAAATATTTGCCAAAACAAGTAACCACAATACGACGAGCTTGGATAAGTTAATAAATTGCTAATCTAATTTCTTATCATCAGTGCTAATATTCCTGATAATCAGGGATATAAAATAAATTGATTTGTGGTATATATTTTTAAAAATTATTTTGCAAATACAACCAAATTGGTGTATAATGAATTTTATGGATTTATACATGACGAATAAGAAGACTAAACTACAGAGCATTAACAAGGGCATTGTGTCTAACGAAAAGTATTGTATTAAGTTTAAGTGACGACTTGCTAGTTTCAGATGTTCAGCTCCTTTGTGACGAATAATGTATTCAATAAAATTGACGGAACGCTGTCTTGGAGTTTCTTTTACATCTCTCATAAGTCTGGATAACTTTTCTGCATTTCTTTTGTATTTCGGATTGAGCAAAATCTCATTAAGGCTGTGGAAAATATCTTCTGTGGTAGCTGTTTCCTTATCTAATCCAACGGCTATCCCTTTCTTTAGAATTTTGACTAAATTGTCTCCCTGGTCTATCGCAAGAGGCATCCCAACCATAGGAACTCCATTGTAGACTGCTTCTGTTATCCCATTAGCTCCACAATGAGTAATGAATGCTTTTGCTCTGGGGTGAGCTATTCATAGGAAAGAACCGTATTAGCATTTAGTTCTTTTATAAAATACAATTTGTTATATTTATGGTTCAATTTTACCTAAAATATCTTGCTGAGGGACCCATTTGACTATTTTGACATTAGCTGGAATATTATCAACGGTGCCCTCATATTTGACAATGAAATTTTGCTGAAATTGACTGAAAGCTTCCATAAAGGAGCTTACCACATTTTTTGAAACCAAATTGAGATCATGTGTAAAACCCATTGACAGTAGCACAATACCATGTTCACCAGAACTTTCAATCCAGGCTTCAATATCCTGCGTAAGATACATGTATACATTAAGTATAATACTAGGTAGAATTATGATATGATTTTTAAATGTATAAACAAAAAACTAAGTTGGTGACGTTATAAAATGATTTAGTTTTTGGTTTGCTGAACCACATAATTCTCAGTAAAGCCTACTTTTGGAAGTGGTTTAGGTTCCCGAATTTGAAGCCCTCCAACATTGATAAAGGATGGAGGAAGAAGTGTCGGGTAATCCCATACGGGATCAGAATTTATTAGCATCCCGTTTAAATTCTTTAGTAAGTCGGACGGATAAGGTGTTCCCGGGTAATATTTTTGCACTTCCTGATTGATTAGGTAAAAATGGCAGTGCATCGCAAAGTAAGCTCCAATTTTAAATACTAGATTAAAAGCTCTTTCGAAAAAATTCATCTCGTGTCCCAGTTTAGAAAAGTATGCTGGAACGTATGAAGGAGGCAGAGATGCTGTCGTATGCTCCGGCGGTCCAGACGAAAGTAAAACTGCCCAAAATCCTACAATTGGAATTTTCAACTGATGAAGCAAAGCAAGTCCACACTCATTACCAGCAAGATCGATAATTGCCACGTCGTATTTCTCTTTTTGGAATTTATTGTATAATTCCTTATTTTCCAACAGGGTCTCACATTGGGTTTTCAACATGAACGCTTCCTTTGACATTCTAAAGATGACAGTGATATTTGGAACCAATGATACTCCTTGAGCAGTGATTAGCTCATATGGGATCTAAAAGATGCAAAGATTTAATACTACTTAGGCACTTCAGATAGTTACTCTACATAAATAAAGTGTTCGGAAATCTTTAAATAATAAATATTATAGTATTATATATTTTTCATGTCACACAATTAGAGAAAATGGACCAACTTTAAATGCAGCTTGTTTTTCTTTTGTTAAAAAAGCCCATTTCCCATCGCTGTTGTCCATGGATAGCGTGGTGACCGTAATATTAGTGTGGTTTCCAAAATGGTCAATGTGCTCGTCTCGCCATTTAATAATGTCGACTTGATGTCCACGATCTGCTAATGCATCAGCCACCGACCGTAAAGCTAATGCATGAGATGATGCATAAATTGGGTGAAGAACCAATATTTTTGCTCCAAAAGCTGCTGCACAAACGTTTATTAATAGGAATACAAGGAGTATCCCATGGATATTACCCATCTTTACGATTGACGGTTTAAATGTCGAAGGTATAAATTATTCACACAATAGCACTACGAAGGAGCTTAATGTTAGTCACACAATATATAATTAAACCTTTGATTTACCTTAATTAAAGCTTTTACGATTCAAAAATTCTGTTGAACATTACAAATCGAATGAGCCTAACAATTTTAAGTTCTGTTCTGAGTATTTATTTGCAGTTTTGGGAGACAGCACCTATCTGTACCTTAATAATCTTATTACTGTGTTTTAAATGACGTTAAAGGGTACAAGGATGTGTTAATAATAATGTGTATTGAATAATGGAATCCCCTTTGATTAGAAACCTGTTTAGTGGACAAAAAGTAACTCTAATCGTAAATTGAAGTTAGTGTTAGTGTACCTCTTTACTTACCGTTACATATTTTTTGATTTGTGAATTTGTGATGAGATATTTGGTTTTAGAGATACACATTCTCATTACTGCATGTCCTTAAGAACTAGCTAGCAACTGTAATGCGCTTATATATTTTCTAAGCTGGTCAACATTGATATAATTTAAACTCGTTTGGAGGAAATCATTTTATGGATATTATTTAGCCTTTGGCTTTGCTCAGGATTGCATATTATTACCAGCGAATCTGGATATTATGCTTTCGTAAAGTCCGTCCGTCTGTCAGTCCGTATACTACAAAATAACGTTTAAAGTATTGGACGGATTTCAACCAAACTTGGCATAAATGTTCATTCATATAACAGGATGGATGGCTATGCAAATGGTCCAAATCGGACCACCCCAAGGGGTACAGGGGGTACATCTTGTAAGATAAACTACTCTGTAGCTTTTAAACGGTTCAACCTTTTTGAATTGTGTCAACGGATTTCAATTCAAGGATAAATTTTGCTTTCTCACAATGCCCCAACTTATTGGGGAAATGTGAGATTTGACCAAAAACGGACTGTATTATGTGGGGCAATGTGAGATTTGACCAAAAACGTACTGTATTATGTGGGACAATGTGAGATTCGACTAAAAATGTTCCTTCGCTGGTCATTTATAGTGGTTAGTATCCAGTTTATTGCAGAATGTCTAGAGCGTAGCCTACAGTTCAAGTTGTCTTAATTCAGCTACTGTCGTGTCGTAGTTATAGAATTACATTTTGATTAAGATAATATGGAACTTCTCACAGCTTACTTTGCAATTTGCGATTACTGTAAGTACCTATAGAACCTACATACATAAATAGCCATAGTACGGTAAATTATAATAAGACTTACTATTTATTTATTTGATGCCCTACTGTTTTATGTGTACAATATGTAGTGCAATAATTTAATATACAGAAGAATGCTTATGATACCATTTATTATCGTCATTTACAAGTTGTAGAACATATTCAATTTCTATCGCGCTTAGCTAACTTTGAAGGAATTTCAAATGCATATTATGCTATACTACAAAATGAAAATGAAAAAGGTATACATACAATGATAATATTGTAAACTATATAAACTATAGTATAATTTATAGTTCTGCCTTGACAAATTACATAATGCTTTGAGAATTAAATAAATAAATAAACGATAACACAATGTGCCAACACAAGGTGTTGCTTAAGTGCACAATAAGGAAATTAGAGACCACCTTTGATGCATTCTTGTGTTCTACAGTATGTATTTCGCTATTCTGTGGTTATTTTACTGCATATTTTTCTAATCCACGGGGAACTCAGATACTAAGTTATTTTTACTATGATGGGCATATTTTATTATCTCAAAGTAATTAATTACTAAAACTTAGTGAATAGTGAATACATTTATTATACTCATATAGGTAATTCGAAAATGTAATTCACTATATCGGAAATTTTAAGTTAGGATAATAAAAGCAGGATTAACCACTTAATTGCGCTTTAAAGGCACTTAATTAATTTAGTATAGCATATTTGTCTGTGGAAAAACATTGTGATATTATATATCATTCATTATTCTACCAATATCCATAATTTTGCTTCAACTACAAACATCAATTAAGCATTCTAAAGCAAAACCATTAGCTTAACTGTCCTTGTGGGATTTATCTCCTAAGCAAGTAGTTATATATATCATTTCTAATGGTTCTGCGTCTTTCTTACTATTTATATTTACTTACATTTGCAATTAAAATTTCCCCCAAGAAGAACACAATTTTTGGTGATGTCGATATTCATTACATTGAAATAAAACGTCATAAAATATAGGCATGCAACAATTTCCTTCGTGATAACCAAAACTATACTTCACTGGTAACTTGATTTGTATAGCTAGCAGACCATATTTAACAGAACCACTTAGGTACATATATTTCAGAATGGCTATGTTATACAAATTAATATAAATTAGCCTTATTAACACAAAGATTGTTTTCTTAAAGCTGAAATGAGAAGACGAGTTTAGTAATTATATATTTTTCATATAATTTATAGGCATTCTGATTAGTATTGTACAGTTGTGTATAAATAAAATAAAATTTTCAAAATGAAATTTAAATACTTTGCAATCTGTATTCAAGCGAACATAATTTTATCGTTCGAACTCAAACAACTTTAGCTAGGCATAGGTATACACTACACAAATATTTAATTCTCTTATTTAATTATTTTGGTTACTGTTATTAATTCTACTGGACATTCAATTCCAATCTTATTGTAAGGTAGCATCGTACACGCTTAATCAAATTAACTTAAAGTTGTCCAACATTTCCTATAATGGACATTCGTTGCTGTCTACTATTCACAAATTATTCTTAAAGTACATATATGGGAAATTTATTTTATTAAAAATTAGCCGTCTGAAGAAGCATGGTCACTTTTAGGTCTATTCGCTCCGCTTTTGCGGAAATTACATTATAAAAATTTAATTTTCAGTAAATACTCCTTTACCTTGTATACGCTTATATTGGATTTCGCTTAGAGTACCTCCTGAATCATGCAATACAATACATTCCTATTATTCAATCATTCTTAGATGTAGAGATATTTATAAACATTACATAACCAAACTATAGACTTCTTAGCGTAAAAAGGCAATTTCCAAGATTAGTTAAAAATCGAACTATAAGGTATCCAGATACATAAGTACTGCTTACATTTGATTCATCACAGTCTTTTACTAAATATATATTATCTCCTCTTAAAATGATAAGTGAGCGCACCATAAACGCATTAAAAGACTTAATTACAGTTGGGGAAAAAATGCTTGTTTTTCCTTACAAATGGGACAAAACTTCAAATCGAATGGTACTAAAAAAATTAAGTTTTAATTTTGTATTTTGGTTTCTACTAAATATTTGGACGACAATCGACGGAGTGTACTTGTTCTTCGCATTTTGGCGTAAACTGAACCATTTCCAGGAGGACGTGGATGACTTTTTCAAAATGGCACTGCATTCCATAAGCCGAATTTCAGCAACAGCGGGACACCTTCTCATACTATGCACCCTTGGACGTCACGTTGAATTTGTTAATAAATTTATTCAACTGGACAGACATTTTCGACGTAATAAATATATTTCAAGCTTATTTAATATGTAGTAATTTATTGCGAAAAATTATGCTCTAATTATTTATCTTAACGTTATCGTTTTTGATTTGGGCCTTTGGGCTGTCAGTTTTTGTGTCATAGTATATATGGGTAAAATTCAATAATTTTATTTATATTTTTATTATACTTTGTGTTATTCGTATTGTACATATTACTTAATTGCTTTGAATTGTATAGGAACTATTAAAATCAATCCTGCCTCCAAGGATAAACTATATAAACTTGTTAAGGTTATTGTCGCCTTAATAATTGTCCAACCAATTGGCCCTGCTTTCAGCTACTTTGGAGAAAGGCACAACGTTAGATATTGGCCATCGTACATTATTCCTGCTCATATTTATGATTCCACTGGAGTCATAATTTTCTTCTGTGTATTCGAATATTGGATATCAGTTTACTCGACCCTAAGTTGGGGATCTCTCCTAATGTTCGCCTCCGCTTATTTTAACAGCACAAAGTTCTGGCTGCACATCTTCTATAGGTTTGCAAAAATTGTATATTATCAATAGTAAAAATATTTAAGCTTATAAATTGTTATTTTAAAATTGTAGTTATCATATTTATTATCAAGTATGGGTACATTTACATGTATTACTACTTACAACTTTAATTATTGTACTACTAACAGGAAACGAGAACAATATAATGCTCTTTGGGGAACCAAATTCAATCTTGTGGAAGTATATCGTCCAATGCGGATTCTCAACAATTTGTACAACGATACATATTCTGGAATATGGTCTTTCGGATGTGGCTGTATACTATTGAATCACATTTTCATCAATACTTCCGTTGTTAAGATTGCCGGGAAAGTGCCTTTTGCATATTACGTTGCATTATGGGTGGGTGTCCTCATGTTTTCATGGATAGAAATTTCAGCCTTTTCTGCTGCAGCAAAAATGTACACCAAGTCTGAACTGCTCCTAGTCAAAAGGAGGGATATTGACACGAGTCCTCAGGAAAGAAGATCTCTGAAATCCTTTCGGAGACTGAAAATTGACGTCGGCTCTTATTGTTATTTCTCTTCAACAACTTCCCTTACTTTTCTGTCCGTTGTGATGAATAACACAATTACTCTGTCAATGTTGTGGTAATTGCGTAAAAAATAAATTAAATACATGCACATTTTCTAATAAGTACTACTTTTCTAACTAAATATATTTAGTATATTGTAACAGTTTTAATTTTCTACGATCTAAATCTTTTAAGTAAATTCCTTCTCCAGGCATTAATTTGGATATCATTTCACGTTTATAATAGTGACTTCAAAATATTCATAACATCTGCAAGGCTTCAAAAAATGACAGAACATGTTGTGACTGTAATTAAGGGTTTTCTAGTTTTTCTGTTATAATTCTCTGTTCAATTTAAATAAGGTCGAGCAAAAATATTTCAATGCCCAATGAAATTAACATTTACTACTTAAGCTAAAAGATTCATTTGGTCGTATACTGCATAATAAGTAGGTATTATACCTACATGCACAGGTCGAGCCGACTTACCTTGAGTAGCAATATTACGGTCTTATCCGTTTCAAAATAAAGTTCCTACACTTTTATTAATTTTTGAATATTGAATTGGCTTAGTTTCTCCACCCATACATTTAATAAATTATGACTTTTCTAGACGAGCTACAACTTGCTCATCGTCAAGGTTAACAATTTTAATAAAAATTACAATACCTATATTATGTAATAGCAAATATGGACATTAGGATATACGGCTATATATGAACATATACATACATGCATAGCATTTACTCTTCATCCATATATATAGTAGCAAAGTAAATATGGTACCCATCTACATAAGTTATTGATACGCAATTATTGTAAATAATAATCATCATTTCCATTTCCATCACACGGGTACATTACATTAAATCATAGCATTATAATACAATATATACAATTTAAACTTTGGTTTTAGCAATCATACTCTACTATATTCAGGAAGACATAAATTGTTAGGCTCATTCGATTTGTAATGTTCAACAGAATATATTATATAATACAATTATTGTAATATAAAGTAAAATCAATAAGTTGGATGAAGCTAGTAAGTCCGAATAATAACGTAAAAATATCAATATTCATATATTGCCTTGCCAGGTATACCAGTGTTGATTGCATAATATGTATGTATTTACATCTTTAAACCAAAAACTATCTTACTAATAGTGTATTTGTCAATCAATTACAAAAGCTTGTGTTACACGTTTTTAAGTTGATTTTTGGAGTGATTGTATAACTTATGGTCCCTCCACTCTAGTCAATTAGTAAGGACGCTAATTAAAGATTTCAAAATTAGCTGTAAAATAGATGTATGAATAATTGTTATTATTATGAATTATTGTGAATATGAATATTATAAATTTATTATTTTCAAATTAGAAACATAAAATGCTAAAAATTGCTACGGCCGCTTTACCCCACAAATTAATAAGTATAGAAACTATTTCAGACTTTAATCTATAGCCTGAAGTTTATTTTTATGCATACACTAACCCGACTGCCTGCTCAATAAGGGAAAATGCAACTTAGGCATACAGTAGAGACAAAATACAGACTATATCTATTAGGCATACAGTAGAGACAAAATACAGACTATATCTATTAGGCATACATAAATACAAGCACACTAACAATTACTCTCTGTAAAACAACTGACAATGAGTCAAATTACGCAGAAGGACAGAATGAAATAAAACTGATCGAGTGATGTGATGACGATTGAGGAAATATTTGATATTGATGATAAAAAGAAGGTTAAAAATAAAATTGAAGGACCATTTTTAACGTCATAGCCAAAGTTACAAACGTCATTTATGGATGTGCAAAAGAGATTAATTTACCTGCAATATACATAAGTAGTAACATTATGCAACGATATCATTTTGTAGTTTCCCTGTATCACATTGAAATTGTTTTAGTCGTGTCGTAAGTACGTACAGTTCATTACAAATATAATTTGCAGACCATGCATCACCGAGAATCATACGCAATTAAGAAAAGTAAGAATATTTATAAGCCACTACCAATGGATTTAGCTAAAACTATGTATTTTTTATAGATATTAAAATAAATATTGATATTATGATATGTATTGATTAGCTTCTTCTAAGGATGAACACACATTGATCTTCATTCACTACACTACGACTATCCAACTATAGGTGTGTTTACTTTTTTCTCAAAATATTTCATGCATTATATTGTGGAGGTGTCAAAATCAGATTTTACTTCTGTGCTGTGCTTGAATAATAGATATTCCAATAAATATGGAAATTTCGTTAGAACTCGACAATGCAACTGGTAAATATTTTCCTGGACAATTATTTGAAGGAAAAGTTATTATAAATTCTCCCAACAAAGCAGCTTTGGACACCATATACGTTCAGTTATATGGGAAAGCACATGTTGACTTTGAAACAGGTTATGGGAAATATAGTTTCCACTGTGCTGATACAGAACTTGTACTAAATCGGACGGTAACATTGGTCGGTGAGGATCGAAAACAGGAATTTATATCGCCAGGACTTAGCGAATTTCCATTTTTAACTGTCTTACCCGAAAAATTGCCATCAACCACGTGTGAGAAATACGGAACAATAAATTACCACTGCGTTGCAGGTGTTAGAGAATCAAATTCAGAGAATAGTCTGCTAACCCCTCCTCAGGAATTTCAAGTAAATGGACTTTTGAATCTAAAAGGAGAAGCAAAAGTACTAACGCCAGTTTTATTTGAAGAGACAAGGAAACTTACATCCTGTTGTTGGTCTTCTGGATTCGTCAAATGCACAATCAAATTGCCCAAGTCCGGCTTTATTCCAGGAGAAAATATTCCTTTAGTAGTGGACATTGATAACCAGAGTAATAAAAATGTGTGCCCATCGGTTACTTTTCGTAAGAAAATATATTTTCAAGGAAAAAAGGTTCTTTTATACGGATACGATCCGGATCCGACTTATACGTTGAAGTGGGCTACCACGAAAATTGATAAAATAAAAGGGAAAGTCATGGAAAGCAGAGGAAGGGAATCCTGGATACTGGAAAATTTATTGGTGGTGCAGAGTCAACCAAGTTTTGGGGTAGAGGATTGTAAAATCATCAGAGTTATGTACGAATTGAAAGTAAAACTAAAGATTGAAAACTCAGATCTAGTAACATGCAAAATTCCCATAGTCATTGGAACAAGTGCACTAAGATAAAAGTAGATAATTAATATTACAACGTTCAATTACTGGTTCAGTTAATGTTTATGTCAAGAATAATACCTTAGTCATAAAATATATATAGTATACCTTAATCTAAATGTATAATTGACCACGTTATTACTCTTTTGAATGCTGTAAAATAATATTTACACAAAATATTATAATACAATTGCTATTTTGGATAACAATCCTAATTTTTGTAATTTTGTAGTGCAATATAAGGAATAAAATAAATATTTAATATGAAATGCATCATCACGTTTTTCAATTCAATACAAACTTTAATTTTCAACAGCATCCTGGATATTTTACTTTACTATTTTACTATATTACTACTTACTAAATCAATGATAGGTATTTTTATACTTTGTTATTATTATATTAAACTCCATTATTAAGTAGCGGAAGCTACTTTATACGATTACGTTGCCTGTGCGTCTGTCTGTCTGTCCGTCCGTCAGCACGATAACTTTTGAACAGATTAAGATACACCGTTCCAACTCAGTATACGTCCTTTGTGGGACCAGAGGACGAGACACTGCTAATATGGAGTCAATCGGTCAACGGGTTACTGAGTTAGGTCAATTTGAAATATACATGGTAGATAGGAAAATCCATGAAATTTTCCCCTACAAAATTTTTTTGAAGTTTTTGAGGTTATACCGATTTACACCGATCTCAACATTCTAAACATTTTTTGTCTCTATAATTTTTTTCTCAACATTTTCGAAATTTTTTCGAAGTCCATTATAGAGTTGCCTGGGCATGGATACATTATTGAAGATGTTTCATACCTCCATTCCATCTTACAGCAATATAATTATTTGCGACTAACTATTAAAGAAACCATTCATAGCTAAATCCTAATACCAAACAATATAGGACAAGGAATGCAATTTTGGATTCCGAAAAGTCATGTAATTGTATTCATTGAACTCAATCCACTTTAGTAATCTACCTTAGTACCTAATAAATACCTATGAATGCGTCAACTTTTGCTATCAGTTACAATGACACATTTAACTACTACAGATTAGATTACAGAAACCAAGCGATATATCTCCGGCTGACAAGCAAATAATTTTTTGTTACACTCTACTCCCTCGGTTGCCAAAAAATATCTTTGAGTTTCCACTGTGCGATTAAAAATAAAAATGGAAATTTCCGTACAACTGGACAAAATAAACAATTGTTATTTTTCCGGAGAACTTGTTAGTGGAAAGGTGATTTTGAATTCTCGTAAGGAAAAAATTGTTAAAGGTATATTCATTTCCTTTATTGGGACAGCAAAAGTTAAGTTCAGCTCCGGCTTCGGAAAAAGCCGTCATAGTTATTCCGACAGAGAAATTCTTCTGGATGATACAGTGACTTTAGCAGGGAGAAATGGTCAGACTGTGATTGTACCTCAAGGTCGTAGTGAATATTTATTTGCAAAACATCTACCCGGAATTCTTCCATCCACCGTAACTGGGACATACGGGAAAATAGTTTACTACTGTATAGCTACGCTAGATAAAAACAACTCCGGGCATTGTGAATCACCACGCATTCCATTTACAGTGAACAATATTGTAGACTTAAACAATGAGCCGGGAGCCAAAACGCCAGTGCTCTTCGAAGGAGAAAGGACAATTATATTTTGCTGTTGGTCTAGAGGGGCGGTTAATTACACAATTCAATTGCAGAAATCTGGATTCGTCCCTGGTGAAAGCATTCCTCTAGTAATAGATATCGATAACCAAAGTAAGGAAAATGTGTATCCCTTTGCAATTATCCATCATAATATGTATTTCAAGGCACCACGGTCATTTTCCTTATTCGACCACAGTACCCATACAAAATTTTCATCATTTCCAATTTCAACCGCCGTTGGGGACAAAGTTGAGTGTGGACAACGCAAGACCTGGATCGTGGACAGTTTATTGGTGAAGCCCAATGCACCCACCTCAAAAGAGGAATCGAAAATAATTAGTGTTGATTATCAATTGACAATTAAAATTAAACCAGAGTCTTCGGATTCGATAAAGTATACAGTCCCTATACTAATTGGTACAATACCGTTGAGAGAAACTTTTGCGGAGATGTCTTATGGAGAGCACAACAATTCCATCCGTCCATCTGCACCTGGTTTTGCCGAGTATCCCGACTTACCTCCGCCAAGCTATGCAGAAGCCGTTGAACAGCCCTCCTTCAATCCCGAGTATGGTGATAATGGTGCCATATCTGATGACAATGGTGAGGATATTGTGCCAATGTATATTACATACTCGATGCGTTCCCCAAATGTCAATGAAGCTTTTGAGATGGACGAAACGGGAATAGTTGAAAATCTAATTTGATTGCACCGAGAAACTAATTGGTAATTAATGTAAGATTGGCACGGAATTATTAAAGAGGTAAATACTTGATCACAGAAAAAAGTTGTCTAAAAATATTGTACTGACCTTTCCATAGAAATATGTTACATTTTTGTTGACTTTTTGTAAGGGACGCTATGATACCTATATGCCAGATACAAAATGGGTTGCCGCATCAAACAAATAATTTGAATGTAGCTGTGTATTTTGATAATGGATATTTTCTCAAAGCTTAAATTTTGCTTATATTAACCAATTAGTATAAAAGTAAATGTATGTATTTATTAATTTAAAATAAGCCAAGCCAGCCCAATACCTGTTATACATATAGTCATTTACCTAGCCACTAGGCACTAATTATGTTGTAATGCCATTAGTGCAATAAACTGATGAGCATTATGTGACGATTGAAAATTGAAATTCATGTAGACGTACTTACACTTGAGTAAAATTATAGACCATAGTATTTATTACACATCCGGACTACTGTATTTACTATTTATTAACAAAAGACATTAATATTGTAACGCATAATATACAGATCCATTTTCATAATATGCATTTATCAATTACAGTACAATAATAACGTACATCACTTACAAGTGATGTACGTTAAGTATGTATCACTTAAATGAGTATACGACGAATAACACAATTTAATGATCTTTGTTTTTCTGTATATATCTTCAAAACAGAAATCACTGTTTTTTTTTCAACCCAACAAGAACTTTCATCACTTCTCTAATTCCTCCTCCTCTGGTAAGACCAAGAATGAGTAGGAGGCTTAAACGTTTTTTAAAGCGCTTTTAAAAATTATTTTGGTTTCTTTTGCCTTTTTCATTAAGAATTATAAATTCTATTGCGCTTAGGTGAAACTAACTATTTTTTAGCATTGTATATACCTACCTATGTTGTACTTGATATATTAGGCAGAAAAGTTTACCTGCTTGCCTGACATTTGCTGATAATTGGAACTAGATAATCTTGATAGTGGCATACATTTGGTTACAGTGGTTACAGTAAACAGTAGTACACGTTTTCTGTAGTGATTATAACTTTCCGGGGACAGATACATTGATGCTAAGCTAATTGCAACTATTGCAAGTAAATTGCCAAACGTTAAGTGACTAATCTCGAAATAATAGCGCTGCAGTATACTATTCGTAATGTATGGTTTACATATCTCTAATTTGGGGTTGTGAATTTACGAAAATTTTCATAGATAGTAATCCATATATAGTAATACGGGAGAGGGGGAGGCAAGATGGCTGAAAGTGAGTGAGTAATAAATTTTATTGCTCCGATAATTTGTAAAAATTTGTGATTTTTGGTG
>JAQFYC010003640.1:0-19988 GCA_034694165.1 Tomocerus mixtus
TACGATGAGCCAAAATTGCGATCTCCTATCCAGGAGAAATTAACTTTTTTCTCCATAAGGATAACACGGAGAAAAAATTCAAAGTTTCAAAGTTTCAATGTTGAAGACTTTTATATGCAAGATGCACGATTGGGATCATTGGCACACCATGACTCAAGTTTAGCAAATAAAGCAGCTTCTATCCATTGTTGGCTATTCATAGCAAAGGATTCTAATAATGAGCAGGCATGGAGATAAGATAATCTTACTCTTGTCCTAGTCTTGTCATTAGTATGTATGACAGAAGAGACAAAGACACAGTTACTGAACTGACTGAACGAAATGGAATTGGAACTAGATCATTCGCTTTTCATTCCTCTGTCATTGTCTCTTCTATTTGTAAAAGGATTATAAGGAGTTTATCATAACATGTAAAATAACCATGGCTTAACTTCTATTATAGCTAACAACAAACTGTGCAGTTATATTTCTATTTACCTACTGGCATTGGTAGTATCATATAATGGTGTTCTAAAAGATAAATTGCCATCATCTCAGTCCCATTTTAGCAATCCTAGCCGTACAATACACACTTGAAATGCTTTTGGTACCTATAATCATGTATTTATTATTGTATTGCCAAAATGTATAACACCACAAACAATAAAAAGATCTACAGTGCCGTAGGTAGTTAAATTGTTTGTAATTGTAATTATCTGTTCCATTAATAAAGCCAACACAATACTATAATTAGCCTTCCTATTTTAAATCAGCTCTTTCAAAATTAATACTCTTTCACTCTATCTGTTTAGTTTAATAACTTGGATATTACATTTTTTACCTAGATATTTTGCAATTTATTGCAGCTCCATAATTGGTAACACTGTGCAAATATTTAATTTGCAAATTATGTAGGTATTAACCAAACCAAACAAACAAAAGGATCATGGATTATTTATGTACGTATGCTGATTGCTGCATACTTAATTGTCCTGATGCAATAAAAGTTTTAATTATTTTCCAGCGTCTGCATCTAGGCTGAATAGCTGAATTTGCTATTTGGAAAATAATTGTTGAGAAAATAAAGTTACAAAGTTTGTACATTACTTTATTTAAATTAAACTATTTCAATTTATAATGGCTAGTATTAGAAGAATATTAGTTTATACTAGAACTAAGGTATTGATTGCTCTTGCAGTTATTATTCAACAAGAATCCTGACAATCCTTAGTCCCCGAGTCCCGACCAAATACAAGTATTTTAAAAGAACCTCTATAGGTGTAAGTTCACTATAAGACCGAGGTAATGAAATTGGGAAATATTTTAAATTCCATAAAGTGGACGATGCATTCTAGATTAGCTTTTTAAAATTTTATATTAGTTGGTAAATTGTACTTTTTCATGAACACTTTTTCGTTATCTTACTATAGACAGTTTACACAATTTTTTGCTAAGGAAAAGTAATCCCGAGAATGAAGGGTTTAATTAAGGTTACTTTCTACCCACAAATACCAATACTACACTCTTTCGATTAATAGGAACATTTAGTTTCATTAGCATAGCGGAATAAATGCCTTTAATTTATAATAGGCATGTACTTATGCATTGTGTTTTAAGCCTGCGAACATTACTGCATTTTTTGCATGTGCAAAATCAATGGAGAAGATCTAAGTAATACCTGCAATGCAGTTTAGAGTGCAGTGTAGCGATTGCTTTGGGCGAATGGTTGTTTATTGGGGCATGGAGTGTGATGTGAGCTATGCTATACAACTGATCATAAACTTTCTTTAGTGAATTGTCCTAATTGGGTTTCTGTCTCTGAGACTGTTTCCCATCTCAGGTTAAGTTAGCCTAACTTGTCTGGTTACTGTACTTATACTGGTTAGCTTTGGTTTAGTGACATGGCGAAAAGAGCAAGAAAGCAAAAGCTAGAGCCATTATCGCTATCGCGATGTATTTAGTATTTACTTACTGTAAAATTAGCATAGTTAGCAAGAAACCAAAATGATAATAAAAATCTATGAGCTTTCCAATAATCACGATTCTTTTTACATTGTGTCTGCAGGCATGTGTTGTGGTGGGGCTTGGTTTGGCTAAGTTAGTGTGGTGTGGTACTGGTTCTTTGATCTATGTAAATGTAAAATGTAGGTCTAAGTATCTAATAAGCTAACTTAGAGAGTCAAAAGTTTAACAGTAGTGGAAGAAAACGATAGAAATAGGAACATCAACTTAACATTAGTTGACACCAAAAATCAGCGGGTATTACATTTTAACACATATGAAGCCTTTAGATCTGCCTTTTGTTTACGAATCTCGCAAAGTTCTACTAAGCATACCTTTTTATCCTATTTTAGTTGTGATCATGAATTCTTCAGTATGAAAGTAATTTCTTCTCAAATGGTAACTATTCAAATGAATTATCTTTATACGTAAATCCATTTGTGGTAGTGGTAGTGGGTATACTGTACAAATTCAAGCGAAAACTAATTTTACTTATTAAATAAAGATAGGTAATAAATACTTATATAATTTTTAGATTCTTGCAAAATATTCGCATGGAATATTTAGTATTGGCTCAGTTAGATGATTGATAACATAATTTATTTAATTGTGAGCAGAGAATACAATTGGTGCCACGGAAGACAACAACGGTGGAGAGCAGCGATAGCTTTCAGCCAATTATGGCTTTGAGAGAGGCACGTCACACTTGCGCCTCTCTCAACACCATTGGCTCAAATTTTCGACAGATTTAAGTCAAATCTTGTATACCTATCTATGTGACTACTTTTTTTTTTCTTAAATGGGGTTTTGAATTGGTTTTCCCCTTCCAACAGGGTTTTTTAATTGGTTTTCCCCTTCCAATAAGGTTTTTCAATTGGTTTTCCTTCCAATACGGTTTTTGGAAAGGGAAAACCGGTTTTCCCCTTCCAAATGGACTGGATAATGGGGTTTCTAATAACAATTATTAAAGATATTAAAATTCTACTATACTTATACCGCAACTTACCTTTACCATACCTATAACTATGGGGTTTTTGAATTGGTTTTCCCCTTCCAATGGGCTCCACTCGCTTCCATAACATATTTCTATTCCCCTACCACATAAGTAGCACACAAATGCAAGCTACCGCACGGAATACACATTCCTTTCCAACTTATCAGCAACAATGTGCCTTCAAATTCATTATATTGGCATATTTACGTAATAATTTATTGGTCGCTATCGATTTTTGCATCCTTTTTGAAAATTTTTGCGATTGGTATCCTTTTTTTTTACATTATTTTGTATTTTTTGGCAATGCTAATAAGTACAATTTTGCTTTGGTCTACTTACCTCTCTAATGCGCATGCCTGTTTGCAACTTTTTATACATATTGGAATAAACGATCGATCGACGGATATGCTTATCATTAATATTGTAGATTTATTTTGGGTATTTTAATAAAGCGGAACCATTTTAGTATTAGTAGTATCTTATATGACAATGACGCATGCAAAACACAGGATGAACTGAATGAAAATGCACCTTGACCCACGCAAGGTAGTAATATGTAAATGTAAAGTGAAGCACACTGCTAACCAAAACAAAACACCAAAACAAGGCAGCGACCTTGACCGACCAGAATACTAAAGAACCATCAAGAACTTATCTACCTACCTGGCCTGAGCATCAACAAGCATTTTCAAAGATAATATACTACTATATATGTAGGTTGCTACAAGTACAATGATAAGAAACTGGTATGATCTTGCTCTTCTTACAGATCTACATATCTCACCAGAAGAGTTTCTTCGTGTTTGTTTGTTTGAACTTTGAAGTTAAATGAAATCATGGTCAGTAAAATATAACATGTGTACAGACAGCTACATCCAATAATCTGAATTATATTAAAGGGATTTCTCCTAAATGTATAATGAACTAACACTTTACTACACTGAACAACTTATGTATGTAACCGGCTTATCGTTCACAGACAGTCATATCTTATTTGTAACAATAAGAAGTCTGTGGCTGTCCATTCAACACCATTTGTCATGCTCACTATGTACTAAAATGGTTGCAAAAATAAAAAATACAAGTATTGCAAGCAAGGGAGATCAGATCAGAAGATCATGTCAGTTGAACTTGAAGTGGCACCCTGACGAAAGGAAAAGAATCAATAAAAGAAGACTAAAAGGCATAGCTATAGGTAGCTAAGCATGTGCATGTACGTGGGCAGAGAGGCAGTCAGCGTTTATGCGAAATTAAATGGCTAGCTATTAATATTTTAAGCCAATCTCTCGACAATATGAAAGGAAGGTGTCTTTTGCTGTCAATGCAAAGTCGCATTTTCAAATTGTATTTTAAAAGACATTATTAACAGGGCTCGGATATGCAGGCATACTAAAAATATAGTTTTTATTTATAAATATTTATATTATGTATATGTAAATATTTAAGTTAGGTACACAATAAGAAAGGGAGTATATTTGTTTCAATCATTTACATGAGAACTGAGGTAAATACGTTCTTAATGTTCCATTTTCCATTGTTTTTCCCATATTGAGACATTTTTCCCAATATTTTTTGATAATTTTGCCAGGTTAGCGTACGCAATGTTTCTTTTTACCAAGATATCTGGACCTTTCGATATCTGAGCCCCGTATATCTTAGCTAAGCTTATTTCCAGTTGTGTCTATCGAAACAAACCTACCCTGGTGTCTCGCATAAGTAATCTTATAACTAACTGATCATTAAACTTTGATGGAGTTACTTTTACAACGCTGGAATATCTCGGTTTTTGCATCTAAGCAATGAATCTATTATAAATTATTTCTTCTATTTATGTAGTAGAAATAACATTGATTGGCATGGGCAGTAAATCTTCGTCTGATGATAAGTCATATTGTGTATCTTAAAACACAAGTGACTTTCTGAGCAATGCAAGTATATAGGTAAATAGGTACTGCAAAATAGTTCTAAAGTACGTTGATATGGATGAATGGATGATGCATAGTAGTCCCTAAATCTGTCTTACTGAAGAATCGAAAGGTGCGATATGATATTATTAATAGTATTTATATTACTATATGAAGTAGAATAATAAATATATGCACATACAAAGCGAGATGATGCGAGAAAGAGTTAAGACAAGACAGAAGCTAAACAAAGAAGGTAAAAATCATAAAAAGTTAACCCACTTTTGAATGAAGAGAAACATTTTCCGCCTGGAGCTTATTCATCTTTTCCAAATGCTCCGCCCGCTCGTTGACTATTCTCTCTTCTAAAGTGTGCACTACAGAAAGGACCTTTTCTAATGTTGCTTGAAGATAAGCAACATCTTCTTTATTATTCTGATTTACTATTCCAAAGAGGTTACCAATTCTCCCTCCTTGTCCTTGTCCTTCACTACTACTGCTTTCTGAAATATTTCTCAAGAAATTGTAATTTTGCGAACTAGTTTCTGAGTTTTTCCCATACAAGTGGATTCCAGGTGGAGAATAAATAATTTCACCATTCCCTTTCTCAATTTCTGTATTCAAAAGATGAGATTTCGTTCTCTGAGTCTGAGAATCTGAGGATTTGTCTTTCATATGAGATAATTTCTTCTCCAGGTGACAATTTGCAGATCGAAGTTGAGACACTTCAGCTTTCAGCTTGAGAATGTTATTCTGCATTATTGTTGGGTCGGGCAATCCGGAGTAAATCATTGGTATTGGATAATGCACCCTATTTATTTTATAAAGATACTAATATTTTTATATCAACTTTTTAACAGATATCTCACTGCACTGTCCTCATATCTTATTACCTGTCGAATTCAGCAATGTATGTCACAATCAAATATCTCTTTTTGTCTCCATTGAGATTGTGATTGGTTTTCTGAGAAGGGAATAAGTTCGGCTGATTCTGGAAAGCATGGAAATTCCCATGAGCAGAAGGAGAACCAACTTGTGCCCTTATAATCACTTCAGATTGATGTTTTTTATTCTTTATTGCTTCGAGATCATCAGCGCTCATCAAATCAAGAGTGACAGAATCACTTTTCTATTAATGGTTAACAAAGGGACGATGGAAAGTACAGATTCATTCTTTATAATTCTTAACGATAGGCTATAGCCTACTGTGTAGAATTATATTAATATTTGTATAGACACACACAGTCTTCCTAATAATCTTGTTATCTTAATATTTTTCATTCACTTTTGTATCAACATTATCATCTGTATAGATCTACTGCACGTCCCTAAAATTCATTCTAACACCTTCCTGAGCTTAACTGAAGATTCTACTTGTGAATATTGAATATAGAGTTGATTGAAATAAAAGTAAGTGAAATATAATGCGTGCCTGTCCTGTCTTTCTGTCTAACTTCGCTTTTACATGATTCAGCTCAATGGAGACCGACAGGTAAGTTTAAGCAAGGGTTCTCACTAGATTTTCTATGGTGTTCTTGAAGATGACCTATATTGTATTGAATTGAATGGGTATTCCTATTTAGGAAAGTTAGCATTGACGGCCGCATGGCTGTACCTTATGCACTATAAGCCACAGATCAGAGAAATTTATATCTATATCATAATCTAGAGTGTAATTTAAATAGTAAAGGTAATATATCTGTAGTAATTTCATTTCAAGAGTCACATCCACATTAAAGGAAGACGACGACAGCGAAGGACAAGCCCTAGTCCTACCTAACTGGTACCTAAAGGCCCCCTTCTGTTCATTAACCAGCTTGGCCTGGCCTGGTCTGGCCATGGCCTATGTGTATTGCTATTACAATAATGTTGAAATAATTTTGTTTCTTTTGATTTATCTTTTCTCTCTTGCATTTGAGTAGCAGTTTAGTTAGTTTAGTATTATAGGTAGTTAGATCAGATCAAAGAAACTTTACTTTGTGCTTCATACCTACACTATACTATACTAGGTAAGTGGTCTGGTCTGATCGGTTTCCTGTGCTTTTCATTTGGCATTACATATTTTGTTTACAAGTCAAGCCTACTACATGTACATACATGAACTATTTATTAGAATGTGGATCTACAATCCATGGGAAAATTGTAGCAAAAGGAAAATTATCAGATATATCAGAGATCTAATCTAATATAGATATTAGTTACCTTATTGTATACAGTACCTAGTTACTACATCTCTACTTAAACATGATTATAATATTCTCTATTAAGTTTCCATCACATATCTTAAGTATCTACCTACTTATTTATTTTATATACTGACTTTGACTCTGTGTCTCTCCCTTACATATTAAAATGTATGGGATGGGCAATCGTAATGCAAAAGTCAAAGAAATGCTTTGGTAGCTTTGCTTTGCTTGCTAAAGTCATTAGCACCAAATTAAACAAATGAACTGGTCCTGTCATTTTCAGACGAGTCAGTTAATCATTCCTATCCTACTATCTTAACATAACTGTTGATTTGAGATGCTGGCGCTGACGCTGACTTTGACTTTGTATGGGAATGAAAACAAATACAACATAATATGGCAATGCAAATACTATCTGCAACTATCAGCTAAACCTACTCTTCCCAAAAGACTGTAATTCATATAGTTTACACTTTGCAATACAAAATGAAATGCAACTTTCTCATTTACTTCCCATTTGTCTTACAATTAGAGAAGAAGATGAAAGTCAAAGTCAAAGTGGACCCGCTACTGTGTAACCGCATTTAAGATATTCAGAATGCATCGTGTAGCTGTAATTTGGACTTTGAAACTTGCTAGTGACAATGCAATGGCTTCTGAAGTTAGTGTCAGTTCTGTACAAGGTCTGACAAAAAGAAGTCTCGTATGAATAGCATTGCATTTAAGGAATTCTGTCGGGTTTTGTAATTTTTCGTGCTATACTAAACTGAAATTACTTTTGTGTCTTCCTTTTTATAAAGAATCCTATCATGAATCATACTATCTTAAGCTCATTTAAATAATCGATTCAAAAGAGTCAGTTTCTACAATTTCAGAATTTTCAGAAGTCGATTTAACTATATACTGATAAAAAGGAATACTATAACTATCTAATCGCACAAACGATAACAAAACCTAAATTGGTTAATACATTACCTAAGCAAAATATTAAATGTACCTTTAGGATGGCAGATTTAATCATCGAAATGAATGTCTCAAATGGTTTATAGCTCCCAGTTTTGTGAGTAAGATTTTCAATATCTGAAAATGAAGTAAAATGTAAAAATAGATCATTTTTATGACAAATAAATTACATTGTTACGTTTTAGTATCCTAACTAATTAGCTTGTGTAATAGAAACACAATTTAAAAGTAGACTATATCGATTAAGACCAGACTCTTTCGTGTATTTGTGTGTGTAAAAATAGATGCTAACAACTATTATATATTGCAACATTGACAATTGGCATGAAAAGACATGACACGATTGTTGTTGTTGTATTGTTAAGATGAAAGTTAAGTTGAGTAGTTTTGTGTTGCTGTTTCTGTTCCTTCCTCCTTTATAATCATACAAGTAAAACGCATTATAAATCTAAGCAGTGACATACACGCGTATGTAATACAAAATACAAGAACATAACTAACGACTTAACCTAATACTTAATACACTGAGGTTAAACAAGTTCCCTAACTAATTAGATCAATTTCTATAATACTACATTGTTTGTAATTAATGCATCCTAGAAGAAACAATCGTTTCTTTTTGATCGTGTTGTGATGACTTTCTCACCTCTGCCCTCTTTCCGCTTTATGCTGATATCTTGTAAAAATTTAATTTAATTGAAATCAATTTGTATTTTGTATCGTCCTTCCATCTCTAGCCTTATCAATATCACCTTATTAACTATTTGTAAACACATCGTTAACAGCCACATCCATCGATTACGGTTATGCGTATAACGTAATAAGTTTTATCTTCGGGAAGCTTTTTTAGCAAATAATTGGAACTTCGTGCTAATAGTCATGAATTATAAATAGTTTTCTGTATAAAAAAGGCTCAGCATAGATGAACTTCCTTATTATCATAATAATTATACATAAGTAATAATAATGTAGGAATTTGTTATTAATAAAGTATAAAGAAGCATTCGCGAGGTATTAGTAAATACTTATAGGCACTACGGCAGGTTACTACTTACCAGACAACTTACGCACATTCTCATATCATTTCTTTTATTCTCCCTTTCTCTTAATTGCTCTGCAATTAAAAGTGCATTTTTACAGATAGAGTCTTTGTTTAATAATTGTTGTGAGCTCAAGTCAAGTTAGTGGCTAGATTGCTTATTGTGTTTTATATCCAATTCAGGTAATAAAGAAGGGCACAATGCTTACTTTACTACCGTGTTTATTAACGATAGTCATGAAATGATGAGGTAAACCATTAACCACATAGATTCTTACAATAGCATAATACTATTCTTTTCTGTTTATCTTTTCATAAATAACAGCTTCATAACACTGAAATGAGGAAAAATAATTCTTAAGTACATAAATGTCAGCGGCTCGTAGTGCCATATGGCAAGATGCTTGATACTTGGTTTTATTCACGAGTCTATGAAATTACATCCCCATTAAACATATAGGCTTCAATATACATGTTAAAAAATAGCAACTGTTTTTCCATATCTGCCACTACTAATCTAAGAACGTGTTTTCAATTAGGATTTTTGATAATTTTAAGCTAAAACAAATTCTTTAGATGTGAAAATCGAAACGCGTTTTCAATGTTGTGATTTTTGTGAATAGTCATATCCAGCATAAAAAGTATTTACTAATAATTTCATGCACTTTTTCTTACGCGCCTCAAGTTGTTACATCTGGAACATCATCAGGGGCATTTTGACAGATAAGGTTAATGTAAACTAACTAAATTCTAGCCTCGTAATGTTGCAAAATAAATTGACCAATTTCTTTCTAAAAATAATTGGCAATAATCGACCCAGATGATACCACTGGCCGGGTACAACAATATGCCCCTGACGTTACCTAAGTATATAATATTATTACTTAATTTTGAATGCGAATCTAATGTATTTTCCTGTTGTACTATATAGTACACCTGTACCCCTAATAATGGATGGTTCGTAAGCCTATCTTTAACAGAAGCAGAACATGATTAGGATTGCCAACAAAATAAAAATAGTTTGTAAAAATAAAGATTAGCTGACTACTCCCTGTAATAAGAAAATTATCTATTATACTTCGCTGTCTTAATGGGTTAGACGTGCGAAGAGTATAATACGAGAATTAAGTACACAACATAACACGAGCTAACAATAAGTTGTCACTTTTATTTAGCTCTACAACAATATTATAATCTCAATTGTTGTACATTACATATAGGAACAATACTAATAGTAATGTTGCGCTAATGCTTCCTCAATAGGTGTTATGTTGTGCATTTATCTATGTTAAGCTATATATTATCCATGTAATGCTATTTATATGGCTTGTATAACGAAGTGGTATAATGGAGTGGATAAACATACACAATAATTCTTAAGCCAAGCTTACTTTGTGTGCATTGTAGTTATAATTTACAATATAATATCTACAATTGTCAGATCATCTATCTTTGTCTGAGTTTAGTTTGAATAATAAAATTTTACTTGTTTGTTGTTACTTCATACTACTTATTACCTAGACAGACCGCATTTCACATTCAATATATATTTAATATGAATGTTGCAAAAATAACATTTAGTATATTTATGTTAGTTATGTGCATAGTAAGTAAATCTACTTAATACAAATTAATTTAATTGCGATGTACTCATTGTCAATATTCAAACCCTACTTGATATAATGAGTCTTAGAAGTTGTTTCATACAATACGAGCGTGTTCAACATAAATGTTTACTTGATTGCTTAACTTACGTGATTATTTATAGTTTGTAGTGGTTCGCTGGTTGCAAAACATTAAGAATGAGATGGGAGGTAGTATATTATTAGTTGAAGAAGACACGGAAGTTATGTTTCTAATTGCAAATGTAAGTTCGCTTTGATGTTTTATGTTCCTTCTGTTGCAAAAGAGCTTTTATAATATGGTTATGTAGCTGGACGTCTGCATTTACTATTATTAGCTATGTAATGCATGGTTATAGTCTAGGAATTTCTTAATCAATACATTACCTACATACATAAATAATTTTTGCTTAATAAATCTAAGACAATACAATCTTAATTGAAAAAAGAATGAGGCAAATAAATAATGGCACACTTACATTTGCAGTCATGATTGCAGCTCCATTCTTCTGCCGTTATTTTATCTGAGATGTTTATAGATACATTCTTTGTGGGATTGTCGCCCACTGCTAGAGATACAATGTATTCTCTTCCATCACGAAAAGACCACGGTGTGACTATATTCTTAACCATGATTATGATCACTATTGCAACAGGCTAGGAGATTTCCTTTTCCTTATCTCGCCCTTAAATCAAACTGTATTGTCGTCTATAGTCTTCGTTTTTAGAAATTTTCTGGAAAATTATTCACAAAAAATGCAACCATTTTACATTTTATAATTCAAAACAAATTCAAGCTAATCCTCCTTGTTTTGCATATGTTATGCATTCTAAATATTTTGAGGTGATTTTGGAATACATACATAGCACACTATTTGCACGATTAGTGTACGTAGGTAGTAAGTAGGAATTTTTGACAAATTAAAAAATTAAAGATGTTTAGATCCGTACAATTGTATTAATAAGAAAAATAGTTTGTCTAATTCTTGCTAAAAATTAGGTGGACACGATTTTCTATCATTTTATCATGCTACTTAATTAATATTATCCAGCTTGCTCACATCTTTTATTTGTGCTTGCCATTCTAAATGTATCTTGATTCAAAGCTATCACAATTCGAAATACGCCATAATCCACTACTTATTTATACATCCGAGACACATTTAGAATTGAGATAGTTTTGAAAATACTAGACCTAGTATTTAAAATGAAAAGCACCTGCGATATTTGTTGAGACTTTAAACATAATTGAATAGAAGTATTTAAAAATATCACATAAAAATAATTGAATAGTGATTGTTAGAACGATAACGATAAGAAAAATGTAATTACAATCTGTTATTTGTCTTTACAATCTTTACATTGCAATTGCAATGGATGCCGCATATATACTATTTACTAGCAATACGGTAGAGATGATAAATATGGATGTGTATTCAATACCTTCAGTTGTCAGCCATGATTTGATGCTTTGCCTTGATGAAACATCATGCCATTTTTTGATGTAGTGAATAAAGATGTGCATAAATCAAAATTTTATTTGTCTGTAGAACTTTTATTTCCTTACAGAAGTAAACTCAACTATGATTTCTATGGTAATACATTTGACATAGGTACACACAGCACAGTACAGCAGTAAATTATAATCCCATCTCCAAAAACGTTATGCGAAACGCAATAATAATATAAAATAGCTTACTTAAGTACGTGCCGACACTGACACTGAAATGCATTGCAAAGTTTTACATTTAGTTTTAACTTTTAAAACGGGTTCTTTGCCAGAGTCTAGTCTTAGTCGTAGTATCAAATTTTTATACAACCCAAAAATGTTATTTATTTACTCAAGCTAAACCTTCTTGCACATCTTATTGTATACATATACATGTAGTAAATGCCTAGATGTGAAATATTTTATGCTTTACAAAAAAGTACAAGATTGGCAAGTTTTCATTTACTTACAATACAGATGTACGTATTAACTTAATTACTATTACGTATATTATCATTAGTAAAATTAAATTAATAATTACATAAAATATTACTGTTAAGGTAACATTGGACCAAGAAATTCCACATCTACTTATATCTACGATACTTAAATTACATTAGTGAACGCTAAGTAACATTACTACATCCTATAATGGCTTTTGAAACAAATGGATCAAGTTTTAACATTGCTTTTTAGCTTATTTTTTTAATTTTTACTTATTTAAACTTATGAGATTAACATATATAATTTATTTACGTATAGCAAACGACATGTTCAAGTCAACACCGGAATATAGCGTAGATAATCTATGTAGGCGTAAATAAATCATCAGATCCTATCATAATATCATATAAAGTATAATAATAATAGTCTATTGTATATTTAAATATCCTAGTTGCCTCTAGTACTCAATACACCATCTTAATATGTATGATAATGGGAATGATCTACATAGGTGATAAAGAGTGTGTTTTTATTGGGATATTAAATACAGCTTAACTTAGGTATATGTAGTCAGTACATAACGTACACCTTATTAATTGGATTACTTAAAGGTTCATTTCGAATTTATGTATACGGAAATACGCATTCCTATAGGATAGCCTCTAAGAAATTATTAAACGATTGAGTTTGGAGAAATCTTGTAAGTTGTAATAGCTAGAGTTCCCAATCCAATTATTACCATTGAAATAAACGATGTAATCTGTCTAGACCCTAAATGGTCCCGTAAGAACATTTTTGACAGGTGTACTGTACTCTTACTCTATAAGATATGAATTAGCCTTCAAAGTTCAACTCAACTTCAGCGTAAGAACAACTTTCATTCTATGAACATAATACACACATATTCATTGTACATTATGCACACACACTTGATTCGAAAAGTAAAAGTGGTTTTGAATGGTCTTAGTCATGAAAGGTTAAAATCATGTTATACATATAAAACAATGAGCAAAACAGTTCCTGTCTTGTCCTGCCATTTACAATTTACTATATATCAATGAATGTGAAAATTTAAACGTTTTTCTTTAAGAAAAGCTCACAAAAACGAAAAAGGATTTAGGATACTGATAATTTACATTAGAATAACTAAAGAAAGGGTAAAAAGGATGTAAAATAGTTGTAATATGAGTCATTTTCTTTAAGATATAACATTAACAAGGGAACGAGTCATGAATCTCGTGAATAGACAACAGTAACCCTTTGCATATGTAGATTTTTTCATATCGAAAAGGTAAATACAAATAAGTACATTGATTTAAACACTTCAATGCTTAATGGTACAAATATCTGTTGTGTTTAGCTGTTGTGATGTGAGTTTATCATACTAATCACTTAATCGATCCATTAGTAACTGCTACAGATATCCCTCTAATCCAAATACAATTCACAACCAAACTACTACTATGTACCAACCACTGTGATGATTGATGTTTTACGATATTTCTACTTTTTTCCTTTTTTATGTAGATACCTTCGTTCGTAGTAGCTTGACGTATTAGTCAGAATAAAAGCAAATTATGCAGTGTGGTCTGTGTTTGACTTGCAACATTTTTAACTACATAGCAGCTGCAAATTATCCTGCTAAACCAGATCAGCCAACTTTTATTTACTTCAATACATCCCCAATTAAATTGAGTCTTCTGCACATTTTTATGCTAAACTAAGCTGATTTAAAACCTATACACTTATTTGTGTGTATGTTGTTTTTATTTATCTTAAAAAGAGATGTATACAGATAAAATATCTAAATTATCTTTGTTATTCATATATTTATGAAGTTTTGATAGGTGATACATAATATAGAAAATTCCTCAGTGAAATGTTATCTGGATTGCAATAATTCTCGCTTTTAATTCCTAGTTCACCTATACATGAAAAACTTTTACTTATTACCGAAGTTTTGTTCACAGTTTATACATATAGTATGAAAAATAAATTGCTAATTAGAGGCTATGAACTGTAAACTGTGATTCAATAAAGATTCACATCCTTTTATCACTGTCATCAATGTAATACCATTGTTCTTGAGTACGTACCTAAGTACCTACGTACTCGTCTGTCTATCTAATTGTAACAACAATTATATATGTAGGTAGGTCTATAATTTATGCTGACCATAGAAAAAGGATAATTCAGTAATAGACAGTTTGGTATACATAGATAGGCAATTATGTATATAGAAATCTAGTAATTTGTAGGCAGGGCAGAATATAAATTTTAATTTCACTTGAAGAAACTTTGAAACTCAATCACTAAACGAACATTGAAGTGTTCATTGAACATGAATGAACCTTAATAATTGTATTAGTATGTATTAACTGTGTTATATTCATTTAGGATGTATTGGTACAAGAATGTTACTCAAAATTGCTCTATATAGGGAGGAAACAATTATTATTTTTACTATTTACGCACAACGCAACACAGAAAGCATTCATTCAGGAAAGCGCACGCACACATAATTATTTAATTGTATATACAATCTAAGATTACGATAATATTTAGCTTCTATCTAACAATAAGTCTACTTTATATGTTAGTTCCTACAATCTAAATTGCATAGCTGCGTGCTAGGAGTGCGAATATTGTGGTAGGTGGATTTTTTCGATAGCTTAATAGCTGTAGTAAATACTAAATACATATACATTGGTCACTCCATCATTTCATCACTACATCCGATCCATTAGTATAGTCTATGCTTTCTTCATTTATGTAGTTGTGGTCTGGTATGTATAATAATTATCTTATTATTGTTTATTTAATTGTATATGTAATTATTTTATGTATGTATTTTATGTATGTATGTAAATATTCAGTTCAGCACTTGTTCGAGAATGAGTAGACGATCGGCGGATGGGTTAATTTAGTCTCCCCGAAGAATTTTCCATTTGAATGCAATTGCAGTGGGGTCTTTTTGTAGGTATCCACCATTTCAGCCACAGTGCCAAAATGCATTTCATTCACTTTCAGCGTTCCCAAAGCGAATCTGGAGTCGGCCCGTAGTCTAATCTGAATATGGAATAATCGGCCATGAAAACGGATGGTTAGCGTAAAGGGGACATTAGGACCCCCATGATGACACTCACGAACCAAAAATGAACCATCTGAAGTATCTGTGTGGGAAAGAAAAACAAAAGAAAATAGATAGTTATAGGTTAGTGTACCATTTTCAAGTGAATTGAATCCTTACACTTTACACTACACTCACTACACTCAGGCCTAAACTTAACTAAAGGAATTCCTTCCTCGCATACTCATAGTCATAACATATCACATCACATTCTCATTTACAACTTTTAGAAGGAAACCAAAGCAAACCTACATACTTCGTGCGGCTAAACAAAACCAAAATTGACAATGGACTAATGCGGGCGTGAAGACTTTGTGTAATAAATACTGTGACATTCCGTTAACTGTCTTACTTGTTGTACTTCTTGCACTTGCAAGTCTACCCTGGTGTTAGGATACACAAATCCCTATAATAAAACCTATTCTTACACATCACATACGTATATTTACATATTTACGATGTGTATAGTATTGTATTCGCTATTTACAAATACATTATATCACTTATGGTATGGAATATGTTAGTTGGGTCAACCAACTTCCATGCGGTTTCTCTACAAGCCAAAAGAGAGAAATATGCACTTGTGACACTAAAGGATTACAAACATAATGATCAAGATTATAAATAGTATGTAAATATGGGCTTCACAATCACAATGCATTTCCTGTTCTTTCTTTGTGGGTGGGTTCCCCATATAGACAAACTGAAGAAGACTTTCCATCTTAGACAAATTATTTATTACCTACTATACCTACCGACAAAATACCATGTAGGTAATACAATGTATGTAGGCAATAGATAATCCTTATATGTTCATCGTTAACATATTAAAGTCAACTAATGGATCATCCTATTTGTAATTGCAAATAATCATCAAAACACAATCACTTAATCGCGACTCAAACTCAAAGTGCAGACGGCAAAAGTCAAAGAATGTTAAAAGTCGTAATGCCGGTTGTGATTGCAATTGTAAATGTAACACCTTATCCTTTATGTAGATACCAAATTTATTTGTGGATATTTATAGTAGAAATTCTTACATAGCTATAGTAAGATATGGATGTGCAAGATATAATGTCACAGTCTCACAGTTACCAAAATAGAGTCGAAAGAAATTAAAAGTTTGACTTGACAAATGAATAGAATTGAAGGGTGGGACGGACACTATTGAAATTGAATTGACTTTTACTGTTTCATTAACACATCCTGTGACGTTCCGATTGTTCGGCTTGACTGGAGAGAAGTGGCCTGCCCTGTACTCATTATTTGCCGATATATAAATACTTGAAGTGACAAATTGAGCTCCGGTTTATCTGCTAAGTGTAAATAAGTAGCTTAAAATAAAACAGAAAGCAAATCTTGGATATATAATTTCCTTTTAGTTTGCTACAAAGGAAAGCCGGCTGCCCTTGGCCTGGAAACTTATTTATGAGATGAAATTAGTATCCCTACTTTACGTAAATGTGAATGTATTAGAATATAATTATAGGAGCATGTAGATTACGATTAGTGTTTAGGTCAATTTGGAATGCATCTGCAAGTATTGAAATATCAATTGTACGCGTGACCCAAAAAAACTAATACATGTGAGTAATATTGCTACCTGTGTATTTTAGGTAGCATTATACAATTTCTTGAGAAAAAGTATTAAATGCGATTGAAGGATTTGTAATATATGAAACTTCTAGCCACCTATGTGCACTTTGAAGTAAATTATTATTTCCAGTAAAATAGTCCTACCAATTGACGTCTTAACTTTAATTGTTAGTTTTAGAGTTCAATTGATGGTGGATTTTGTTTATCTTATTAGTGAACTAGTCCCTTTGAACAATAATTCCAAGAATTTCATGGACGAATAGTCATCTAAAGTAACTCAAACTAAAAAATAAGTTACGGTAATGGTATACGGTATTTCGTTAGTAAGTTTATAGATGTAACGTAAATGTGCCTAGTATACATACATTTTTGCTACAAAATGTATATAAAACTGATTAATACGATCTATATACTACTATACTATGTATTACAAGACCTTGCTTAAGCTTTACAATTTCATGACTAGCCATTATCATTGCTTTCGCATAAATTATCTAGTTTTAATACAGTATCAATTATTGTATACCTACATTATTATAAGTTTTGAGCATTGCTTATTGCTGTTCATTAAAAGTCAAAAGTGTAAAATCACAAAGGTAGGCATTTGTAATTTGTTATAAGCAGGAAATGCTTTTTGGTAAATAAGTATGCTATAACGGACGAGTTAACGCATTCCGTTTGTATCTATCCCGACTCGAAAATTGTAAAGTAATGTGTAAAGTCAACACATAGATAGAATGTAGAGCACAATAGTGATAGAGATTAGAGATGCTCAAGGCGCTGCATGTCATCCCTTCAAAGGATTTCAGAAACATGCAAATTATTTTTTCTCGAACATAATAACGAACCGAGAATACAAATTCACTGAATGAGTGAATTTGGCAACTAATAATAAGCACGAGTTCTAATATTTTACATCCCCGTAATCCTCCGTAATCATTCAGTGTCACTTTTGTCCTCATATCTGAATAAATTCATTTCTCTTCATCTTCAACGCTTCAACACAACAGTTCTCCTTCTCACTTCCCAAATTATAAATCATATTAACTCTGATTTCTTTCATGGGCTTCCTGACAATAATAATGTAAGTATTTTCATATTTATAGCTCACACTACAAGTACAGTAAGGACTTCAGTTAGGTATTTGCAATATGCGTAAATTTTTATGTGAGTTATCAGTCAGTAGTATAGTAAATTGCTAAAAAGTGTAAAGATAATAATGAGATGCTATGTATAGGTATGTACAGTATAACATGTGTAATGTAAGTGTAACAAGTGGACTCAGATTCAATAGATAAATTCACAGCTTCATTTACAGATAGAATTATGTGCATAACTTCGTGACTTACAATTTTCCAAAATCAGCTCTGCTTTACTACGGTCCACGCGGTAGAACCAGGGAAATTTTTGTAGAGAATCTTTGATCTTCTTCATCTTCAGGCCTGTAATAAATAATCAGGTACATAATTCATTAGTCAAGCTGACAATTTAGAATAGCATGCAATATATTTACTAAACATAGGATCTTCCAGGAAATTCTTATAGCAATATACTAATTAATATACATTGTGTGTGCGTAATATTTAGTTTAACATCAAGCATCAAACCTCATTCATTTTGTTTTGTCTTTGTCTGCAATCTCAAAATTATGGTAAACAATAATAGCAAAAGTAAAGGACATAATCCAACCTGCATTAATAGCTATACAATTAAAATTGTTTAAAGATTAGTAAGTTTTAAAAGCGATCTAAGTCTAACTATAATAATTATTTTGGAAATATCTGAAAACTTATATTTATAATAATTATAGTTAGAAATCGAAATACAATAATTATTATTGTATTCGATTTCTTATGAAAAAAATGTATTAAGGCTGGGTACTAGTAGCAGTGAAGTATGTAATTAGCAACTACAATGCGAATCGTCCAATCTAATTACTACTGCTATTACAATCTATTGAAAAGATCTAGTGTGTCTTCAAAAGACAACTTTCAGGACTAGAACCATACATAACTCAACATAATAATTATCTGTTAGGAATCCATGTCAAACTGGAGTAGCTCAGATAGAAAATAATCCTAAAGCTGCATTTATATTTCTTGATTTTTGGAAAGAATCCATGAAACGGTAAAGCATATTATAAATTACAAGATAATGCAAAGAAAATTAGCATACAATGCTATTGTGAAGGTGGATATCTGAATATTTATGTTTTCTGCATTGTTGACGCGGTCTTATAAACAAAATTCCAAAAGTGATAACATAATCATGTTGCTAGCTGTCCGACTTTCTTCTAATTTGCTTACAAAGGAAGGGATTACATATAATAACATGCATTGGGTTACTGAATTACTGTTACTCCCAAAGAATAACTAGAAGGTACTTCTTAATTTATTTAGGGAATTTCATTTTGACTTAAGTACTGGTAGGCTCACTTATAAATACTCATTGTAAAGTTTCTACTTAATTACATTGTACTTTTTACTTGTAAGTGCACTGGGATTAGTCAAGCAGTTCAATTTTTCTAGCATACATACATGTAAAATCCACTAAGCCTTCTAAGCTTTATAAAAATATGCATTACTTTGGTATTTTATGTAAGTAGCATGAATGAATGAATGAATACATAGCATGTTTGAGC